>APFE030538984.1:0-15736 GCA_000404065.3 Pinus taeda | reverse complement strand
AACCCATTAATAATTAATCAAAAAATTATTATTCAAATCATCTTTAAATCTACTTTTCAATTAATATTATTAAAACATAGCCGACATTCATATCATCCTTAAATCTACTCTCCTCATTTCTATTTAAATGCTTCAATTAAGCTCTTCTACTATCAAGCATTCAAGAAGTCCTGATGATGGATGCCGGTTGGGATTTGAAGGATTTGAAACATTGACGGAAAATGATTTTTACTGATTCTCCCCTAACTAAGTCAAAAAATTAAAAACCTACATCCATAACATAATAATCAAAATCATTGGTGGCCCACCGTAAAAAAAAATTACAATATAAAAAATGAATTTAAAATATATATGACGTGTAACATTTCACATCTAACACTCACACATGTCACACTTACACATCTAACTCTCACCCATATAACGCTCAACCATCACCCTAAACCACATCTAATGCTCACCCATCCACCCTAAACTAGGTTGTAGAGCGTCAAATATCTCACGTCTCACCTCTAACATATCACATCTAACACTCACCCATTACCTCACGTCTCACATTTAACATATCACATCTAACGCTCACCCATGTCACACTTACACATCTAACGCTCATCCATCACCTAATCTAATGCTCACCCATCAGCCCTAAACTAGATTGTAGAGGGCCAAATATATCACTTCATATCTCACTTCTAACATATCACATCTAACACTCACTCATTATCTCACTTCTAACATATCACATCTAACACTCACTCATTATCTCAAGTCTCACCTCTAACATATCACATCTAACACTCACCCATTATCTCAAATCTCACATTTAACACCCTCACCCATACACATTACACATTAAAACTAAGTTCTAACCCTCACCCATACACATTAAAACTAGAGCGCCTCTACACAATTATTCTATTTCAACTTTAAATTTATTACTTACTTCCCTGTTATGTAAAAATTTCAAAATTTCAAGATAACGGATCTGGACTCTCTACCTCTAAAACTAACACGCGTATACCTGTAACTCCTGAAGGTTCAACTTTTGTTTAATGATATTAATTAAAGTTTGATACTACACCATTTGTTTAATAATATTACACAAAGTTTGATACTTCACCAAGAAAGACACGAGAATATTGGAATATTTTTGGACACTTTATTGAAGGAAACACACTACATACCGTCTATTGGTGTTAATTATTGCAGACTAAGGAAGAACAGGAAGAACATGGTGGCAGACAAGCCAACCCAACAATTGAAACAAACAATATCACACTTGTTCCCTCACAGCCTCATTCTGCGTTACACTTACTGAAAACTGTGGAGATTTACCAGATGGGTTGTATGTCATCAGTTCATTCGACGACAATTCTTTCGAATTTCTCCCCTCCTTCCGATGAGAGGGTTAATGTTTCCCATTCTCACCATCGACTCCGCGAACTGTTGGAAAAATTTCTCCTCGTCCTCCGCAAATGCAGAAACTAAGGCCGTGCTGGTGGAGGATATTTGATGAGCATCACCACTTTGGTTGCCATAGAGCTCCTGGTCTGAGATCAAAAGTCCCCGAGAGCTCTTCAAGTCGGTAAAATATTGGCGGTCAAATTTAGTGGGGCTAACAACGTCTAATGGGGACAATATGTTGTCTCCCCCGGATTTGGGGCATCTGGATTTCAATTCATTGGAATAAGCCTTCTCCAAATTCGTATGAGTAGTCATGTAGAGCCTCTGTCTGAAGCTTACACACCGAGACTGACCGATGGTGTGGCCTCCTGCATTGCAAAATTATAAATCAACAATGGGAAACAATTAACAATTAACTTTATGAGTTGATAATAGCAATAATATTACCTGAAAGTGCGACCAAGTCTACGACGTTGAGACCATGCCGTTTGAACTTTGTGAGGAGTGTTTGGAGAGTGGAGTTGGGTGCGGGGATATCGTGGTTTGCCCCGCTGAAACTCGCGCTTCTTGAGTCCCTTCTTCCCACCATGACATCCCATTTCAGCCCTCCGCTCTGCCAATGCCAACAATATAATCAATTATATATATATGTACAGATACATTGACGAGAAGACTGAGATATTTCAGAAATCTGCAATCGACATAAAAATGTTTTATATCAATATAATAATTACCAAAACCACTCAATAATATCAATATAATAATTACCAAAACCACTGAATCTCTGGCTGCAATGGCAAGAATGTCAGCGCAAGACACCACCCCTGGGCATGCACTCTCTAGTTGGCTTTTGATTTCATCGACCACATCAAATCCTCTGATTGAATTGTTATTGGGGACTGCTGTCTTCTCTCCTTTGAATCTAGGGGTATCATCCAGCAGCACCGACCCGTCGCAGCCCTGCAGTAATCAGTATACATATTGCGATTAACATTAGTTTGTAATCAGTATACATATTCGGATTAACATTAGTTTATTCTCAATCTGATGAACGAAACGGATATTCCTGGAATCTAACTTTGATATTTACTGGTAATTAAATATATTTTACTCATATATAGATAATAGATATAGATATTACCTGAACGAAACAGTCATGGAAATGGAGACGGAGTAAAGAAGCTGCCATCCGAGCCTCTCTTTCAACAGCCTTCTCTACCACGGACTTGACAATGGAAAAAGCATTCGGGCAGGAATGGGCATAGAAATCTGGCCTTAAACCAACATCACTAACTGCACTGATGCTACAGGCAGCACTGCCTGCCATTACCAATAGAATAAGCAGCTGGGTTAATGCAGTTACATTCCAAATGCTTATATGATTGTTGCTCCTTATATACTCCATTGTATTTTCAAATAAAACAACACCAGGAAGCAGATGATGAGCAGTGAGTAGAGATATTGAACGGGGCAATGGTTATGAGCTGACCTTGCTTGGTATTGCTTCTCCCATCACCATCGTCATCTTATATATATACACACGGGCAATCTGTCTTCTTTGCAAAGTTGTAGCAGTTGTAACACAGCGCAGTGGGATCAAAACAGCTCAGAATATCATTATTTTAGCGGCGAATCCTCAAAAAGGCAGCAGATCCGCTAGTTTTATTGTCTCTCGATTTATCAATCTATTCGTATACCGAACAGCAGCATATTAGCTGCAACTACTCCATGTTCCATTACCAGTTTCATTCAAGTATTGTCGGGTCATGTGCAATCATCCTTTTGAAATCACTGAATGTTTATGCTATGCATTTCTTTATTTTGCATCTGTCGTTTCTCTTTGAGGCTTTCTCTATAAAGATGTTTATTACTTTTGAATTTGAAAATATAATTATAAGAAGAAAGTCATCATTAAACACAGTCAAGTTATATTATGTTGTAAGACTTTTATGATATTCCTTGATAACATTTTTAAATATTTTTTTTCAGATTAATTTATTATATAACTGCTAGAGATTCATCTTTTAACTTTAGATTTATTTACAAATTAAAAAAAAAATTACACTTAAAAAATTTGATTTTTTTTGGATAATTGATAAATCAAGATTTAAGTCAGTTATGGGCTTTGGATTGACTGCGAATGGATGCACTGTTAAGGTACTTCTTGTGATAGGTCACTAGTTCAAATCTCTCTTGGGTGCTTATCTACAAGGAAAAAAAAATCAAGAGTTAAGTTATATCTATCCTATTCATAATTTGTTAAATCTTTATAAATTTTTAATAATTATTTTTAATATATATGATGTCAAATATATATATATATAAAATAATAAATAAATAAATATATATATAACTTAGAAAAAATACTAAAAATATTGAACTTTTATATGCTTGTAAATCAATTTATAGATAAGTTTTAAAATATAGTAATTATGAATACAAATGAATGTAAACCATATTATAAAATATATATATAATACTATATAATATATATATATATATATATATATAAAAAGTATTTATATATTTATAATATATGTTGATTAAATTTATATATGAAATTTTGAAATATAATAATTGAATATAATTATTTATCTATCATAAAACTATATGTTTGAAATATGAAGCTTAATTATTTTAAATTTATTTTAATATGATAACTATATTATGATTTTCTACTTGAAAATATGTTTGCGATTTTATTAATAAAGTTTAAATTATAATATATATTTTTTAACAGCGATAAAAAATTGTATTAATAAAAATCTACATCTATTCAACAAGTGGCAAGTACGTTGAAGCGACTCTAAGAATTTGTATTAATAAAAATCTATATATATTCAACAAGTGGTAAGTACATTGAAGCGACTATTACAAATACAAAAATATCCATGAATCTAAAAAGAAACCTATTCAACAAGTGGCAAGTACATTGAAACGATTATTACAAATAAAAAAATATTCCATGAATCTAAAAAGAAAAGAGCTAAAAACCATCCTTTGCCCAAAAAAATGAAATGGGTGCTAAGATCCAATCTTAGACTTTCTAAAGCCACGGGGGTGCAAAGCTCCAATAGTAGACCTTCTAAACCTTGCACCTAGTGCATATCAAGAGCATGAGTGTATTATGATAATTTGCTTGCACAACAGATGCAAAAACAAAACATATTCTTGCCACCAAATTTGGAGGTTTTCTTGTTTCAAAATTTCCTACTTGTTAAAGGAGGGGATGAATGTGGATTATTTTTTAGCACATTTGAATAGGAAGGAGAGGAAAAGGGAGGTTTGATCTCCTCCTCATCCTCCATTCCAATTTTTTTTTCTTTTTTTTTTTGTCAATATCCTTAAACGAAGACTTTTCGTCAAATGATGAACTGCGTTTAGAAATAACTCGATAAGTGTATATCAACCACATTTACTAATATAACTATACTAATTTAACTACAATTACATTTTTAAGGAAATTCATATTAAAAATTAAATATTAAATAAGTTGTTTTTTTTTTTTTTTTTTCGTCAAGTAGGAGTGGAACCTTCAATTAACCGAAAAAATATTAATGTACACGTATTTACAATTGTAAAGATCAACCAAACACAGACTGATTGAAAAAACATCAAACAACCAGGTTAGCAAAACCTAAAACCTTACATACATAACCACACTAGCCCTCTGGGCAAAAATCCTAAGTGAACAGACTGTTGTTCACTCCGCAATTCTTTCTGCTCCATCTCCCCAAATCTTAACCATCAAACCCCACCATTGATCAACCTTTCAATCGGACGGTTGAGACACACTCCGATCACCGAGAATTACCAAGATCTACCATCAATCAAGCCTTCGATCGGACAATAGAAACTTACACCGATCAACCACGAACACTTGAGATCCACCGTCAAGCTAATCTTAATCGAACAATGGATACTCCCTCCCATCAATCAAGTTGCATGTTGATCCTGTGTTGTTGATCTGAAACCTTTAAATTTGATGGTCCACAATATACCGCTTCAGAAACATATGTGGTAATTATCCAATTAACCGGACCCAATATACATTATAGCCTTAGTCTAAAAAGAAATCGGGTCCACTCAGCCCCTTAACCTCCGATCAAAATTGGGCCTGACATCCATTTAATGTCAAAAATCAACAAAACCTATGGTCTGTGGCCCATTAACAAGCACGTTGTTTAACACATCCTTAACTTCCATAGTTGGCTAAGGCGAAAGTAACTACGAAAGATTGACAGTTAGGAAATGCGCCAACACTTCATCCAGGTTCCAGGACTCCCATGATTGCCCACACCCACTAGTCTCCCTCCTACTTATTTTCCATGATCTAGAAGCACTCCATGTCCTTTGTTTCCTGTTGATAACAATCATCCCTTAGGTTACCAGAGGGTATAGAATCCCTGTCATACCAGATATGGCTCTCCTTGCACATCACGCCTTCATTCGCCAACCAATCAGCTAAAAAATTTGCTTTCCTTCGCACATGAAGAAAATCGACGATTCTTAGCATTCACAAGTGGGAATGAATATGTTGAAAGTCTTGCGAGAGCCTCCAAGTTTCGACACTTTTCCAGGTGTCGTTCCATTATACATTTTCTTGGCTACATTAATGACCAATTCTGAGTCAGCTTCAATGATGGCATTGTGTAATATTAACTCAGATAGGCTTTCCAGGCATTGTTCTAAGGCCATTAGCTCAGCCATGTTATTTGTGGTAGTCCCCAGATGACTATGGAAGATGTCCTTTATGCTCCCCTGTTCGTTCCTTATGACACCTCCGAAACTAGCCATCCCTGGGTTGCCCTTAGAGGCCCCGTCTATATTGATCTTCAAAAATCCATGAGGAGGAGGCTGCCAAAAATCTTTTCCAGTAGTTGTTTTACTCTCCCCCTTAACAGTTCCAAGGGGAACCAGAGAGTGGAGATCCAACTGCCTCAGTATGCGTGCCTCCTGGGTAGAAGGGGGTTCCCAAGGGTTTTCCAGAAAAGGGCTCTTACTGTCTCTTTGATCTGTCTTAGAATTTGGGCAATGATGTTCTGGGTTGAGCCTTTTTTGTTCTTGAAAATCCTACCATTGCATTATTTCCAATCATCCCATATAATAAAGCCCAGAAGAAAAGTCCAAGCCTTGTTAATTATTTCATTACCGAAGAATTCTTTCCTCCAATTCTTCAAGGTGTTGGTGATGCTGAACCTATCTCTATCAGTTTGCCTGAAGACTGAGGCCACCCAATCCCACAAGGTAGAGGTAAAGGGGTAGAGGTTTAGTAAATGCTCCATTGTTTCTTCCTGTAAGCCAGAAGGATGGCATTTGGATGGGCCAACAAAACCCCTTTTCAGAAGATTCTCCCAAGTGATAATTTTCTTTTGGTGCACTAACCACATGAATAACTTGACTTTCATCCACTGTGAGTTCTTCCAAAGGTTATTCCAAACCTGGTCAGGGTTTGGATAAATCACATCCTATGGAAATGCAATTAGCTTCTTTGAGGTTAAAAATACCTTCAGTGTTTCGACCCCATCTCAGTTGGTCAGATGAGGAAGACACTAAAATCTTACTTTTCTCCAAGTCAAGAGCAAGGGAGTCCGCTTGGGCTTTCAAAGGGCTCTCTTCACTATATCCATGATTCTTTCATATTCGCCATTTTTCATTGTCCCTTTCATGTTCCCAGATGTCACTTACCAAGAGTAAACCTTTGTTATCGGTGTCATTTTTTAGAGCGGTTAGTTCTTCTCTAAACATATTTGGTTCCTATTGCCAGTTATCCTCCCAAAACCGAGCTAGGTTACCAGCTCTGGTCTCCCAAAAGCTATGCCTTTGGACCATGCCTCTATTCTCGCAAGCAAAGTTCCATATGTGGGAGCCCTTGATGAGCCCTGACATTCTGATATGATCCCTCTCCTACCAATTACTTGCATATTTTTGCTTCCAAAAGTTGGCCCAAGGTGTAGCCGATTCCTTGAGCCACCTCCACCACAATTTTGCTCCCGAAACTCTACTTAGGATTTCAGGGTCATGAAGCCCCAAACCTCCATGGGCCTTAGGTTTGTAGAGCTTTTCCCATGCTATTAGCGGCCACTTATTTTTCTCTTCTCCATTGCCCCAAAGAAAATCTCTTTGAATACTTCTAATTTGTTGTATGACACCTTTAGGAGTAGGGAGAACTGAAAACATGAATATGGGTATAGCCTGCAGGATAGCCTTAGTGAGCACAAGGCACCCTGCCAAGTTCAAAGACCCGCAAGTCCATTTCCTGACTTTATCCTGAAGTTTATCGGTGACTGGTTCCCACACCCCCTTACTCAAAAGTTTGTCAATAAGAGGCATTCCAAGGTACTTGGAAGGTAACTGAGCCCTTTGAAACACTAGAATTTTGGTGAGGTTCCTCTAAATAGAAATATCAGTATTAAAAAAGAAAACTTTTGATTTGTCAAGGCTTACCTTTGTACCAACTACCAAAGAAAAATTGTTTAGGATTTGTTTGAATGCTCTGGCTTCTTTGACCGTACGAATGCCCTGCAAAATTGAATCACCCACAAATTGTTGATGAGTAGAGGCATCCCCATCCAGGGTAATTTTCAGACCTTGGATTCTTCCTTCACCATTTGCTATTTTGATCGCTCTACCTAGTCCTTCAATCATGAGAACAAAAAGGAAGGGGGAGAGCAGATCCCCTTTTCTAAGACCCCTAGAAGGTATAAAGGTTCTAGAGGGAGAGCCATTAAGTAGAATTGAGAAACTAACCAAGGATACAAGGACCATAACGCATCTTATCCAGTTGTGGGCGAATCCATAAGCTCTTAGCACCTCCTTGATGTATGCCCAACTTAGCTTATCATAAGCTTTCACTAGGTCCAGTTTCATTATCATACCAACTTGCTTCTTGCTCTTAAGAGAGTGTACCAACTCATGTGCTTGTATGATGTTGTTGAGAATCTGTCTTCCTTCCACAAAACCAGTTTGCTCCTTTGAAATGAGAGCAAGAAGAAGAGGTTTTAGTATGTTATCAATCGCCTTGGAGATAATTTTGTACACCACATTACATAAAGCTATGGGTCTGAATCTATCCAGTGTCATAGCTTTTTCCTACTTTGGAATTAAAGTTATGAACGAGGCATTAAGAGTTTTCAAAATAGTTTTAGATCTTCCAGAGTCTTCCACAACCTCAAGGATATCTTGTTTGACTATTTTCGAACAAGATTTGAAGAAATCCACATTGAAACCATTAGGGCTAGGAGCTTTCTTGTTTTGCATCTCATTGATGACCTCACTGACCTCCTCTTCCCTGGTTACAAGTTTAGGAATGAACTTTGTGAACTTGTTAATGAATCTAGATCTGTCAATGAGAGGCTCCTCTGCTATGCTACTGAAGTGCTGAACTAGGACATATTCTATTTCTATGTGTGAGACAAGCTCTTTTCCTTGAGAATCTTTGAGTTTGGAAATTCTGTTATGAGATCTGTGATCCAAAGTTGATCTATGAAAAAACTTTGTATTTCTTTCTCCTTCTATAATCCACTGCACCTCAATTTATGTCTCCATAAAATCTCCTCTTGCAAACACTGATCCTCCCATTCGTTCTGCAGAGAATTAGCCTGAATTTTCCTTTCCTTGGTAAAACCCTCTATGATGTTGATCTGATTAATCACCTGGATTTTCTTCTCAAATTATTTTTTGGCTTTAGGGCCATAGACATTAGTGACCATGTAGATCTCCTTATCCCCAAAGGTTGAATCACCGTCGATAGATAACTCCTAGAAGCTTCAACATCTAGGATTCCAAGTTTTTTAGGATCCCTTAGAGTGAGAATCCCCCCGCTAAGTTATCTGCTTTTACCTCTGGATACTCATACTTGATTAACCATTTTCTATGTCTCTCTCTGATCTTATCCATCGAACATTTTGTTTCTTGAATAAAAATCATATCTGATTTTTCTTCTTTTATTCGATTACTAAAGTTTCTTTGTTACCTTTTACTTCCTAGACCCCTAATGTTCCAGGTTGTAAGCTTCATTAAGAAAGGTTTGTAAAGGAGTAACTAGTAAGATCCTTCATCTTACCTGAGTTAATCATAGGTTTTCCACATTCAAGCAACAACTCATTCTGTTTCTTCCTTCCTCTTTTCCTATCCTGGTTCTTTGAAGAAAGCATCGGTGTATCCTCCATCGTTTTCGCTCCCCTATTCTCTTGGCTGTCATGGTTTCTTTTGACTCCAGAGCACTTTGTTTGTGATCTCCAAAGGAAGAGCTGTTGAAACCTGTCAAACTCTGCTTTTGGCAGAGAGTCAACCCCTTTGGTGATTCCCTGCTCCAGAAAATTTTCTAGATCTAAATTCTCCCTCTCTAGAATCTCCTGCAGTTCACGGTCTTCTGTTCCTACCTCACTTGGAGTCATCTCATGGTCCCAAATGAGCTCCATCATATTTGGCAAGTCATCTATTTGTTTGTTGTTTTCTGGTATCTCCTCCATGTTAGCGTCCCCTTCCTTCTCATTGTGAATATACTCTGATTCTTGGTTTGTCCCATTGTTTTCAACTTCTTCCTCTAAGGTCTTGAAACTATTGTGGTTCGTTTGTCCGTCTTGAATACTTTTCTTTTGGTACCTCTTGCCTCCTTTCCCTTTACCCCTATCTTAGTAAAGCCTTCAAGATCCTTGCCTATGGTGGCTTTTGTGTTGTTCTCCAGTTTGTTCAAAGGGCAGTCCCTGTATAGGTGCCCATGTTCATGGCACTTATGGCACGTGAATGGGACGTGTTCATAGTCTACTGTTTACACCCATTCCTCATCATAAACTTCCAAAATTATTTCATCCGGAAGTGCCCCAGATAAGTCCATTTCCACACATATCTGGGCAAAGGAAGTCTATTTGCCTCTTAGAGTAGTATCTGAGATTTTTATAAAGTGCCCTAGCTTGTTACCAATAGCCTTTAGAGATTCTAGCAACCAATAATCTAAAGGAAGGGAGTACAATCTTATCCATACCGGTACCGAGGTGAAAGTCTCTCGTTTTGGGACAAAGTTCATTACCCATGGTCTCATGTAAAGGCCCGCAGACGTGTAAAAATAGGGTCCTCCTTCGAACATTGTCTTTGTCCTTTAGGCTTGTGAACACCACCGTGAAGAAACCCTTGGACCCAAGGTGAAGGTCAACTTCCCCCTTTGGTTTCCAGTGGTTCCTTATCCATGCTTGCAAAGCCTTCTCCATCAGCCAGATCCCCATGAATTTACAGATAACCGCATATTCCGCCATGTGTTCTCTATGCACCTGTAGCATTGGGTCACTTAAGATGACTCGAGGAATAGTGGTCGCCTTGGGTTTACATGCCCTTGAAATTTTCATGGGAGAAACTTTTTGATTGCTACCCTCTATCCTCTTCTCCTTACTATGTTCCTCATGGTTCTCTTCCTATTCTTGAAGTCCGCTTGTTCCCGATTTTTCTTTATTCATAATCTCTGTTGCCACCTCGGCTGGTTTCTTGAAGTGATGAGAACCAATTCCCTTGATTCTGTCCTCAACTACTTGATTGTAGGAGGGAGCAGACTCCCTCCTTCTCGCCCCGCCGTGGTAACCAGCTCCACAAACCCTAAAACATAACCGTAGATCAGAAAACCCTCCACCCAAGTTACTTGTATATAGTAGGATGCATTTTCATTGGTAGGTCATTTCAAATAAACTTAAATATTAAATGAACCTTAAACTTTATTAAATATAAATATTAATTCTTATTTCTTGGATCCGGCTGTTCATAATAGCTTAGATACTTGCACAAAAACAGAGTGAATTCCCCCACCACCTGGCATTCTCTCCCCATGGCGCAATCACCCATGCTCCTTCCCTTCTTTAACTCATGTCCTTCATTGTGTCCTCGCATGCTTCAACCCAATGAGCTCTTGACCTCCACCATGTATACATTAATTTTGCATGCCATGCCAATGATGTGCAATATCCATCCTTATCCTTCGGTTGTCTCACTCCATGCTTAATATTTCATTCCCACTTGTCTCGATCTCATGACCCATGTGACCTCTATGCCACTTGCAAACCACATTGCCTTCCAGTTCACTCTCATGATTTGAGAACACAGTCGGGATTGGTGTGGTGGTCATGGACAGGGGCGAGGAAATTCTATTGCTACCCCAACAGTGAAAGTTGAATTAGATTTCTTTAACAATAATATCCCTGCCCACATCCATTAAAAGGTGACTGAACTAGAAGCAGAGGATGTTCGTTGTGGGGGGGGGTTGCCCTCTGGGATCTGCGCAACCTCCTCATCCACGATCTCCTCGCATAAGACTGAGATCACTATAGTGTTGCTAGAAGGATTGTTGATGTCAATGCCCACTCTAGCCATCTCTACTCTTCCCTTCGTCGTCTCTCTCGTGACCTAGGATTCACTTTCCCTGTGGATATTCCCTTCTCATCCTCTCATGGTCCCTCTGCTTCAATTTTTCTCCCTCCTAGGTCCTCTCCACCATCCACCATATATGATGTTGAGCATAATTCCCCAGATCATGAATTGCAAGACACTTCTCTTCGTCCCATGGAAGTGTAACACTCCTCGTGAAATTTTTTCTCCCCCTCGCCCCAGTCCATTTGACTACTTCATCATGGAAGAACCGCTTGAAGCTAGGCCCTTCAGCCCCAAAAACGCAGAGGTTGTTGGTCTATCCAATGGCGAATGCACACAATAGCAGAATGCCCATGCTCTCTCTAGCTTGCATCGTGCCATATCAAATTGACCAGGTCCACTTTGTCACTAGTTTTATTGTTGGTATGTTTTATCATTGATTTTGCTCACAATCCAATGTTAGAATAGTAGCAGTGGCTCTCTATCAACGCTCTGCCCAACTCTCTTGCTTTGGTTTTTTCGGCCTCTTTTAACTATAACAATGACACTAGACTTCTACTTCATGGGTAGACCATCTGGTTTCCCCCTCTTGGGGCAGATGGTATCCCTTCTACATATTTATATGATTCATTAGAGTCATGACTCTACATACTTACTTACTTGTACTCTATGTATTCCATTTTTGTTATTATAATGTAAATAATTTTCCAACAAAAAAATTAAACCTTATTAAAAATCTTAATATTTTTTTGTCCCTCAAGTTATCCTTGATCCTCTAGGCTTGACCTATGTCTTGAGGAGCCATATCCCAAGGGCATCTAAGCCGTCAAAGTCACCGAGGGATCATACTCGGTCTAGGCCACACTAGCCCTTCGGTGATTGGATTTTTTTAGTATATCTCCTACCCCTAGCAGATGGCACAACCACCCTTCGTGAGGTTTGATCCTAGGTCGCCTTGTTGACGAGGTCCATCCTCAACTGGTTGTGCTAGTAAAACTTGACATTAAAAATATTAATATTAATATTAATAATAAATTTATTAACATAATATTAAATATAATATTATTAATCCATTTGATAAAAATATTTATGGATTGATTTTATTTAATCCTATTTTAATATTTAAAAATAAATATTAAATAGATTTTAAATATTATTTAAAGAATAAAATTTTTAATACTATATATATTAATAACTTATCATTAATTTTTAAATATATATGTATATTAATATTATTAAATAATAAACTTTATGACTAAAATCTTATTAAAAATTAATTATTAAATATTAATGTAAAAAATATTTTTATAATATAATATAATATATAATTAATATTATTAAACAATAAAAAATTATTAAACCTTATCAATATTAGTAAATGTGGTTTAAACTATATTAATATCATTCATCCTTTAAATTTTTTATTATGCTTGAGTAAGTTTGGCTATAGTTGGCTATATATATATATATAGTGTGATTCCTGAGATGATTGGGATGTTGAACTTGTGACTTGAGTAGTGGCTACCTAGGGGAATTTAAGTTGTCAAAATCACCCAAGGATCGTACCGAGCTTAGGCCACATCAACCCTTAGCATGGTTGGATTTGTCTGACATAGTTTCAAACTAGTGACCTTTACACCAAAAAGTGCTTTAATAGTACACCCTGTCACCTCTTACTCTATTTCGTGGACTCCTATGATTTAAAATACTTTATATAATAATATTAATTATTAGACATTCATGTTAATAGCATTGATGTTAATATTAATAAATTAACATTAAAAAACAAGAGACTATCGACCATATCAAGTTTGGAGTGTTTCTGCCTCTATATTTTATTGTGTAGTGTTTCTTGGTTGCATCTACATTTCAATCGGTTTCGAACACCAAACCAATGGGTGGTTTCTCTCCATTCAACGTTTTGGGTTTAGGCTTAGACACATTTCTATGCTAATATTTGTTTTTCAAATTGTTGTTTATTTTTTTGAATAGTCAGAAGTGTGGGTATTTGAAGTGGTTTTAACCATGCGGGCATTTAATATTAAATAATCAAGATTAAAGGGTAGTTTGAAAATCGTACACTCACCCACCTTTGAATCTAAAACTACCATCACTTTCAAAATATATAAACTTATAAAAATAATATTTTTTAATTTGTAAACGACAACTTATAAACTCTGCATGAATGAAACTTCAAGTTGACGAAATAGTCTCAAACTTGTTAACAGAAGAGATGAGATGGAAAAATATGGAGAGCTAGAATGGAGATGCCTTGTCTATAAGAAGATGGTCCCAGAATAGAAATATAAATAAGTCTTCAACTGGGAGATCTAATTCTAGAGGGAGATCTACATTTGCAGGAAAATTTGTAAAGGTATGTTGAAAATGCAAAAGCGAAGGGCACTACAAGAAAGATTATATATATAAAATTCCTATCAAAAGAAAAGGAACCAAATAAGATATACTTTTAAGTAAAGGAGGGAGAATTAGGCTCTGGGTGAATGCATGAAGATGGGTTACACCTTTTGGAAAGCATGTAGGTTGGGATGGACGAAAAAAGATACTCAACTGAGCAATAGTTTAGCGCTTAAAAATAAAGCTCGATCGAGCTCCTCTGTAACCCACAGTAACATAGGAGCTCGATCAAGATATATATATTTTTAATTCTCACTGAAAACAAAACAGTGATTTTATGGTTTGAAGGGCTGGATCGAGCTATAGCTCGATCGATCCATTTCTTAACCATGTCAAGGGATCGATCAAGTGTTTGTTAAACCTTGAGTTGATTTATTTCATATTTTACCTTAAGCGCTTGGTCAAGCTTTTTAAGTGCTCAATCGAGCTATTGAGGGCCAAAAAAACAAGGTTCTAGATCTGCTTTTGTAGATTTCTCTGCAACAACATTTTGTACCAGAGGAGACTTCAGACAAAAATTGTCCTTAAGTGGCGGAGTTGATCATGTTGGATTCGTGAAGGAATCCTCTATCCAATGGCATATGAGTTTTCCATATTCTAATTCATATGATAATTTTAATCTAATTTCTTTTAAATAGAATGCTTGAAAAAAAATTGACAGTTTCAAAGTGGTTGAATAAAAAATCAATAACATTTTTTTTTTTTTTTAAATACAAATATATTCATTTACGAGCCCTATTTAAAAGGGTACTCTTGTTTTTTGAATTCATGTAAATAGTAGAAAAAAATCTTACATGAACACATGTGTTTGTAAAACGCAATTGAAATATTACTTTTCCAACTTCGGAAAATAATAAAAAATGTAGTTTTGCATTTTTTTTTTTTAATATCCATAACTTTTTATCCATGTTAGATCATAGTCCTTATCTATATATATATATATATATATATTATTATAAAGAGAGAGAGAGAGAGAGAGAGAGAGAGAGAGAGATTAAAAATTAAACATTTTAGTCTAGTTATGCTATGTGAACACACACATACCTTTTAAGATGTACAAAATTTTGCGAGGACAAGCATTTCATTTAATGGAAAATTAAAGGATTATACAACACAAACTTTTTTCCAAAAGATATGATTAGGAAAACAACATAATTCTCTAGAAGCCACAATGGATAACTCAAATGGTAGAGCCCTTATTGATAAGTACCTTACCTATTCGGAGGTCACGAGGCCAAATATCCTCGATGCCCTTGGGGTTAGGCCCAATATATTAGGCCCCTTTAAATTATCTGCGTGGATTACTGCCTGTGGGCGTAGCGGCCACTCACTAACCGCAAGCCATGGTTTCCTTAAACAAAAAACATAATTCTCCACAAATCTTCTTTTTACTCTGAATCGAAATTGACAATGCTTATTTGAATTTTGAGGGCTTCAATTCAATAAAAAAGTAAAATTTTAAAATTTCATTGCCACCTTTAACACAAAAGTGTAACCCATTTCCATGCATTCACCCCCATATAGGAGCATAGGAATCAAAGGAGGAAGAACCACACACTCTAGTTTT
>APFE030538981.1:7144-17508 GCA_000404065.3 Pinus taeda | reverse complement strand
ATAAATTAATTGTTATGGACTTGTACTCTAGTTAATTAATGTTAACATATTTTTAATCTTTGAAGGAAATATATCTCACTTTGCATATGTTTTATATTTCCATTCAATATAATGTAAATATTAGGCATAACATTATGCCCAATCTAAGTTTATTAGAATTTATTAAATATTTTATTATTAAATATTCATTCCAAACATCAAAGAAATAAGTGGGTGAAATAGTTACAAAATGGAAATAGTGGGTGAAATGATTACAAAATATTCTAGAAAGATTTTAAAGAGATAATTGCTATCCACTAATACGATTAGATTCTATATATTTTGTATTCACCCATAAAGTTCATGAGGTTGGTGTCTTTACAAAGGATTTCACACACACTTATTCTTTCACATAGGTTGGTACCTTTATGGAGGATTTCATACACACTTATCCTTTCACATTTTCCTAGCACAACCATGTATTTAGTTTTCCATGGATTCCTTCCTGACTTGATTTACTACATGAGTGATTCCGGATCTACATTGGATTCAAAAGGATACAAAGATAGCGATAACAATCCCTAACCACATGAGCAAACTGATCTCATGCTATGTTGCCTACTAATAATTAAAGAGGGTCTTAATGTCAGGAACAACCCTCGTTAGGGCAATCTGGAATGCTGGTGTTTATCAAACATGGAAGTCCAATTTTGTGTAGCCTTTATAGATTTCTTGACAAATGTTGTGATGTCCCACTCAATTACTTCTTCTATGGAAGGCTTCTTTATGAGGATCTTGATGAGGTCAACTTTTGCACCCTATTTTTCTTTATCTTAAAGTATTATTCCTAGGATTTCCTGGTCACTTGCCTCACAATATTCTGTAGAGACTTTTATATTTCCTCAAGTACATATATCTAATCATACAAGTTATTTTCTTCATTTGCCTTCTCT
Source organism: Pinus taeda (assembly GCA_000404065.3). Lineage (NCBI taxonomy): Eukaryota > Viridiplantae > Streptophyta > Pinopsida > Pinales > Pinaceae > Pinus > Pinus taeda. The sequence continues at coordinate 16,576 of APFE030538981.1, read as the reverse complement.
ATATTGATTGTCTCAACAATTTCTTTGTTAGGTTATCATGCTTTATGTGTCAGGTCTCCACTGTGACATCTATAGCCTTCTCTGCAGGCTCCACATACTTCTTAAAATTCATCATCTTGGTTCATACGATCTAACTTCGGGTAGCTATGCTATTCCAATCCAAAACATTTCTTAAGATTAAGTAAGGGTATGGGAAATGATTGTTTCTAGCCCCATCTTGCGTCCCTCAGCAACTGCATTAGCTTGTTTCTATTTCTAATCCCCTTTAGCTTTGTTCAACACTTCATTGTCGACAAGTTTATTATTTTATTTTATATAAGGATGAGTTTGGCATTAAAATTTGAAATTACTTTACATAATATAAATACTATTTTTATATAATATTAATATATTTTGTTTAGAAATTTATTCTTAAATTTTAATAAATAATGATGATGGTGGTGGTGGTTAACGTCCACTTAGACCAAATTGGTCTATCAAACCTATAATTTTCTTAGTTCTTAATTGTTTGGCTTCTCGTCATTCTTGGCGAGATTGGTGTTTTATCTTTCTTTTTTTTCTCTACAGTCTTCCAACTTCTTTTATCTTGCATCTCTTTCATCTCTTCTAGTTCTTGGGACATTGGTGTCATAACTTTGCAATCTGTTGTGTTCATCCTTTTGAAGATAGTCAAAGAAGAAGTTTGGTCTGGGAGATCTGCTTTGCTGTTAAATAAAGATTTATTTTGTCCGGTATTCGAATCCTCATAACTGTTGATGCTTGATGGGTTGTCGAGTTCACTTTTTTGTTGTTGGGCGGGGCTTTCCCCGTGCTTGTCTTGAGAGTTGTTTCTTTCTTGCCCGATTTCTTGCGATTCAGAGTTTTCTAGAGAGTATTCTTCCTTGATGAGAGTGTAATGTTATTTTGTGCTCCTTCCCACCATGTAGATTTGTGGTGATTCTTTCTAGCATAATTTTTTTGGGAGGCTTTTGGGCAATTTTTGGCTAGATGGCCTGTCTCAAAGCAGGATTGACATCTGAAGAGGACACTTTTATAATTAAGTTTCTGTTCCACACATAGTCTTTACTTGTTAGGTTTATTTTAGTTGGGAATCCGGCGCTGAAGTCCATTTCCACACATATGCGTGCATAGGTGGTTTTGGCATATTCCTCTGTTTTTGGGCACCTGCAGTAAAATTTCCCAATTGCATTTCCAATGGCTTTTATCGAGGAGAAATTCCAAAGATGCAAGGGTAGGTTCGGCAATCTCACCCAAACTGGTGCTGAATGAATGGTTTACACATTTGAAAAGTTACATTATATGTATCATGTATTATTATATGAAAAGAAAAATAAATTGTTCTCTCATCACTTCAAATATGACTGGTTATTCTTAGCATAGCTCAAAACTTATATATATAGTTATATCAATATTCTAATTCCTATAGTATTGACAATGAAATAAACAAAAACAACCCCATATACAATATTAAAAATATACTAAGTAAATGGAATTTTCTCAAATCTTTGAAAACAATCATTGTTGTAGAAGGAAAAGTTGATCTCCCCCGGATTGAAATGATTCCCATTTTTTTATAACAATTATGCCACACCATTTTGCTCCCTATAAATATGGGCAAAGTGAACCTCATTGAATTGTTCAACCAACATTCTGATTCTCCACATCCAAAAAATAAGAGAAGGAGGTTCAAATAAAGATTGTCTCAAAACCCAATCAATCACCACTTTTGAATCACCAAAAATATCCAATTTCTCAAGAGAAAGTCATCTAGCACAGAATAATACACCCCATGATGCAATGACTTCAGCCCTAAATTTGTACCACTACCTTCAAACCAACTGGAATGGAAATAATGACTAGGTCTAATGACGATGTAAGCCCCACAACCACAAGACTGATTGCAAGCAACCCCATCAAAAAACCGCTTAAGGTATTTTCCCCATATATCCACATGTTAGATGTTCCTCAAGTTTCTAAATTTTGCCATAGGACCAATTTCATTAAAATATGCACATTTTTTTATGCAAGTGCCATAGATATGCAACACTTTGTTTTCAAAGATATGTGCATCTCCATATACCCCACATGATATAGAAATGAAGAGTATGAAAATCCTCATTTTCCTTTTTCAAATCTCGTTTACAAGATTCCACTCACATATGATTTCAAGCGGACTAAATTTTTTAATTTTTTAATACACCAACCCACATGGAACCGAAAAAGGACAAGTAAGAAAAATATGTACCTCATCCTCCTAAGCTTGTAAACACAATATGCAACTGTCAAGGCCCATTTATCCACGTCGACATAAGTTGTCCCACGTAAGTATTGTGTTATGCCAAGATAGCCAACCACAACACTCTAATTTGACAAGGAGGTTCCAATTCCAAATTTTCTGGAACCAAGCAACACCCCCCACATAAAATTGCGTCCATGCGATGCAATTTTATACATTTCCTTCCCAAGTGAATTTATCCCCAAAACCATCCAAAGTAGTGTCAGCCATAACTAATTATTGAATATATCTATCCCAATCCTCAATGAAAACCCTATATAGACCTAAATCTTTTGAGCAAATCTAGATAGAATATTGACTATATGGAATGGTGGCCACCTGGATCTGATTGATATAATAGATGCCTAGATGATGGATATGTTGAATGAGTCTTGGGGACAGGATATGGTGTCCATTGAACCTGATAATAGGGTCCAAGCCAATCTCCACACTAGAACCATCACTAATCAACCATCGCAGATTGCCCAACAACCATTTTTTTGTTTTCATCATCCCATTCTAGATGTATGATGTTGAAACATGAGTCTGGGTCTCATCTTTGATACATTTAGATAGAGATTGATTTTTAAGATATTTTTCCTTTATTATATATTTCCATATACCATAACTAGTTAAAGCCCGCCATAAGCTTTCAAACCCCAATACCCAACCAATGTTTTCAATGTCCATAAGACCCCAACCCCCATCCTCTTTGTGTTTAGAAATGTCCTCCAGCTTGGTAAGAAGCATTTTTTTGACATCAGAGTCAACCCAGAATTTTGAAATTATAGAATTGATCCACTTAATGAAGCATGGTAAAATGTAGAAGTGAATCTAGCATACATAAATGCTTTGAAGGACTGATTGAACTATAATCAATGTACCACTAATGGACAACCACTTAGCGACTAGTTATGCAATTTGTGCTTGAATTTATCGATCAACCAACACCAATCTCAGATACCATAATTGTATGTTTTCAAATTGAATTCGAGATATTTGAAACCAACATCTAAAGGGACCACTTCTACATTAAAAGAAACCACAATCACATGTACATCCTCAGACTTTTGCAATGCATCAATGAAAATAAATTTTGCACTATTCACATATAACCTAGATGAGAGATCGAATGAATAAACAAGTTGGTGCAAATAGGTCCATTCAACAATTGATGCCCTACCAAGAATAAGAGCATTGTCCAAAAAGTATTAAGTGGGAGATGGACATGTTCCTAGTGATCTGGAGCCCATTAAAATAACCCAACTACTAAGCCTTAGAAATCAACCAACTTAGTCCATTGATAACAAACAAAAATAATAATGAAGATAAGAAGCATCCCTACCTCAATCCCCTAACGACCCAAAACAATTTTGACAGAACCCTGTTGATAACTATGGAAAAATTTGTCGAGGAAATATGCGCCATTATCCAGTCGACCACCTCCACTGATAAACCAATTTTGTGTTAATATTGGCTGCAAGAAACCTCAATCAACACAATTATATGTCTTGTGTAAGTCTAATTTCAACAACAATGCCTTTTTCTTCTTTGTCTTGATAGAATGAATACATCACTGGGCAATGGCACCAACATCCTAGCATCAACATTGGAAACTCCTTGTTGGTTTCAACATTTGCCTACCAAGTGTCCAAAAAATCTCTTCATCTTCCCGCCAATCAAGCATGACAAATAACACCAAGGTTTTGACAACCCTAGTCTTCTCCTATCGTGGGCGCTACAAAAAAAATGCATCATCATTTGGTATTTATCACAAACTCTAGCATCTTTTCCTCTTTTGCATGAAACCCTAACCCTAAAAAATCATTAAGCTTCTCAAATATCCTTAATGCCCCAAAAAAAAGAATCATAATATAGTGAAGTGTACAAAGAGACACATAGGTCGGTGTGCTACATTGGTCGCATATCTAACACAATACCATGAATGATTGAATGTGTCAAAAGACTCTTGCCATCCTATATTTGTATGACATGCAAGGGAGGCCAATAATATAAAGTGGGCCTAAACCTCTACAAGTAAATTAACTCTACATAAATAGGATCATAAGTGACACATTCATTCTACAAGTGATGCATGTCAAACTAGAAGGTGAATATATCCACAAGCAAGGCTCCAAGGCATGAGTGCTCCACTAGATGTGCCCAATGTTGCTCCTTCACAAACCTGTAAAGCTTCAACTCTCTTCCTAAGTTATGTGCTTCTTTTGGGTCCACTCCACTTACATGATCACTCCCTTAACCTTAGCATCATCAAGTCAAGTATAAGCCTCCATGCAAGCAACCAAGTCTTCTCATCCCATTTAGAAATTAATGCCCCCTCCAAAATATTTGATGCTCCTTCTCCAAAATGTTTGATGCTTCTTATCCAAAGCAAGGTGTCCTCCAAGAAAACATTATGAAGATTGCTAGTAAGATCCATCAATTTTCAATGCTCTAGGGAACAATGGCATACAAACATCCACACAGGGTAAAACAATCAGTGATAATTTATAAAAGGATAATAGTTTATTATTCCATAGACTCCAGAAACTTATATACTTGAATTATTGAAAAGTAATACACATGTATGATTCACTGAATTGTTCTTCATTATTACTGTCCGAGACCCTTTTTATCATTGGATATTATTTTGGCGTCGTTGTTGTTTATTGAAGTGGTAAATCTGTTAGGAAAATAAAAGTAGTCAAAATTTAATGGTTATTTTTTTTAATTGAAAATTTGAGTGTTTAATTATATTTTTAATGGTGGAAATTGTATCAAAAATTTGTGTGGTATTTAAAATTCTGAAACTTGATAGTTGTAACTACTCCCGCTCTAGCCTCTTCTGATTATTTTATGTTTATTTATTAATATTATTTCTTTTTAATTCAAAAATTAAAATATATGGATAAACTACTATAATTTATAGATTAGTCATTTTATTTTTTAATTGATTTATTATTTACACAAATTATATGTTAAATATTTATCTTTTTAAATCATTCTTCATTATTATTATTATAATTTTAAATAAGTATTATTATATTTTTATTCTATAAAACATTGTAGATAGAAAATTGCTAACACGTCATATTGCATATTATATCATGATATATAGGCTATCATATCCCAAACTTAATACACAATATGATTACCATAGAGATATATCAAAAGTTATGTATATTGGTTTTTCCCTTGGAATACAATTTATCCCATCCTCAAGCTTGTAAGTGAAATTAATATTGTGGGTATCTTAGATAGCCCCAACTATGATTGGTTCATGAAAAGCTTTAATTATAGACTTATGGAGAGTAAATGTGTCACATTTAGGATTTGACTTTAAGTGGAGAGGATGGCATTCCTCCTCTTAATGGCTAGAACTAAACCCAATACGCAAATGATATACATGTTTCATATATCATTTTTTGAATTGCTTATAAGTTGCAAATAGAGAAAAATAGATCATAAAAAAGTTTGTATTATTAAGTGCATTTCATGTACAATACTATGTAAAACAACATTCTAGACAGAAAGAGAACAACTCTTAGTTAACTTGTTGTATAATATATTCACATTATACATGTTAGAATGCATTTCAATTACAAGATCAAGATTTACTATATTAAAGGTATTTCATTTTGTATACATCAATGACCCAGTTATTTTTATTATTATTAGTGCATTATTTGATGTTCTTGGCACACATGTATTGGTAAACGAAACTAGTTGGGATTCCATGATCATCCTAGCAACAATGAAATGCATTCCTTGTGTAAGCACAAGTTATTATGTTTGTGTTTGTTTGTGTGTGAGTGTGTGTCACTTAGTGTGCATGCATGATTAAGCACTTGGCATCTATGGCGTTCTTTGTGCTAGTTATTGTTCAAGTTCTAGGGCACTTCTCCCTGGACCTTACAAGGGTAACTTCCTAATAGGAAGAATTAGAGACCAAGGTAGGATAATTAAAGCAAATCATGGTAGGGGATGTGAAAATTGAACACACATAAGGTTGTGGACCAAGTTCCCTACTTAGACACAAATAAGAGTGTTTTATTTAACTTGTGTCATGAAATTTTCATTTGCTAGCATAAACTATGCAATTTTGTCATTGCCAAATATCTTTATTGCATGACCTATTGATATCATGTCTCTCACACTCATTCTACTTACTCTCACATTTCAATTAGTTTTTCTTTATTTTCACTAGTTTGTCTTGATTAAGGCCTTTGTAGTGAATGAATACATTGTTTGAATTGTTTCATATTGCATAACCACTTTTTGTTTAGTTGCACTATTCTTTATTGATCAAGACCCTCATAGTTAATGACTCCATCATTTGAGATATTCTTACTTGTTTTCTGATCTCTTACACTAGTCACATATAAAATATTAGCATGATCTTGGAATTTATGAATTCACATCATGGATCCCTCTAGATGTTAGATTGTATTTAGCCATGTCTTCATTTTCCCTGTACTCTTGCCTCATTCCTTACACCCTCACTTTTTTGTTGAAATTTCTTGAAATGCTTTTTAACACAAAGTCATAAAATTCACCTCACCTTACATGGAGGATTCTTGTATGTCCTCCCCATGAACTTTCATTACCTTAGGGTTGATTTCAAATATTATAACAAATGCAATAATGGACAGTGTTTCACTTCACGTCAACCCAATATAACAGGTGGCTCAAGAGTAATGAAATTGAACAAATGGTAACAAGTTTCATCTTTTAGGGCACACTTTTTCAAACAAATATTAAATCTAAAGATCTCTTTAATACAACATACTTTATAGAAGAAAGTATATTACCTTATCTTCCAGCTAATGTTAAATTGGTTAACAATTTCAACCTTATGTTATGTCAAATTAGCATGAACATTTGGTATTAAAAATTACCTATTCAAGAAGACAGTGTAAGTTGAAAATTCAAATCTACAATTACACAATTTTGGAAAGTTGGACTATATATATATATATGCACACACACACAACCTGTGTACATACCACAACTTTATCACAAAGTTGGTATACCATCTAGCTCTCCAATTTCCCTTGGTTAGGGAAAACCATCAAAACCCTAACCACAAGAAGCTAGCATAAACATTGGAAACTCCTTGTTGGTTTCAACATTTGCCTTCCACAAGTGTCCAAAAAATCTCTTCATCTTCCCGTCAATCAAGCATGACAAATAACACCAGGGTTTTGACAACCCTAGTCTTCTCCTACCATGGGGGCTACAAAAAAATGCATCATCATTTGGTATTTATCACAAACTCTAGCATATTTTCCTCTTTTGCATGAAACCCTAACCCTAAAAAATCATTAAGCTTCTCAAATACGCTTAATGCCCCAAAATAAAGAATCATAATATAGTGAAGTGTACAAAGAGACACATAGGTCGGTGTGCTACATTGGTCGCATATCTAACACAACATCATGAATGATTGAATGTGTCAAAAGACTCTTGCCATCCTATATTTGTATGACATGCAAGGGAGGCCAATAATATAAAGTGGGCCTAAACCTCTACAAGTAAACTAACTCTACATAAATAGGATCATAAGTGACACATTCATTCTACAATTGATGCATGTCAAACTAGAAGGTGAATATATCCACAAGCAAGGCTCCAAGGCATGAGTGCTCCACTAGATGTGCCCAATGTTGCTCCTTCACTAACCTGTAAAGCTTCAACTCTTTTCCTAAGTTATGTGCTTCTTTTGGGTCCACTCCACTTACATGATCACTCCCTTAACCTTAGCATCATCAAGTCAAGTATAAGCCTTCATGCAAACAACCAAGTCTTCTCATCCCATTTAGAAATTAATTCCCCCTACAAAATATTTGATGCTCATTCTCCAAAATGTTTGATGCTTCTTATCCAAAGCAAGGTGTCCTCCAAGCATACATTATGAAGATTGCTAGTAAGATCCAGCAATTTTCAATGCTCTAGGGAAAATTGGCATACAAACATCCATACAGGGTATAACAATCAATGAGCAAGTCAAGTTCATAATGTTTATTCATCACATCACAATCAAAAGATAGTGATACACCATACACTCCATATCACATAAAGCACCCTAGGGACAGTGAAAACACTTTTTGGAGTAACCGGAGAACAAAAATTACTTAGTTCCTTCTATGCAACCTCATTTATACATATACATAAATGCCCCTTAGCATATAATTAGTTGATTGTCACCGTGACATTAAACAAAAAAATTATAATTTATAAAAGATAATAGTTTATTACCCCATAAACTCCATAAACTTATACTTGAATTATTGAAAAGTAATACTCATATATTTCATTGACTATATAACAATGTCTCGCCTTCTCCATGACAATAAAGATTAAGTTTTCAATAAACATAAACATACAAACATATGAGCACAAATTAACTCATCATAGTTCACAAAATAAAAACTTATTTAAAAATGATATTAACATTGATCAATAATATCTCATCTCCTTGATATCATTTTATTAAACATTTTATTTATTAATATAAAAATCTAAACAACCTCTAATTCAATAACTTTACAAGCCACTAATCTAATTTGTTAATCATTAAAGAACCTAACAAATATGACTAATAAGCATTAGCCATGTCATTTTGTATATCTTATTTTAGGAAGGTTGAGTTCCTCTTATTATTCTGTGCAGCAACAACAGGGTAATAATTTATAATATTGTGAAAAATTGATGTTAATATTAAATCTAAATTTTCTAAAAATTTATGAAACTTTTTCAAAGTTTGACATTATAAATTAAAATTTATTATTTTTAAACCATATTTAAATTCATTTATCTAAAATATTATTGGTTTAATTCTTTGACCTCTTATTATGTAATGATGGCAGATATACTTCACTATTAATTAATATTGTACAATTTGATGTACAATTTCCACTATAAAATTGTTAAGCACATGCCACAAAACACATGGAGAGCATTGACCTTCTACACTGCCATTAACGGGGAGCCGACAAAAATGATGTAAGTGTTTTGAAGTATGACGTAATTGAGCAGTAGTGGTTGATTCTTCCTCGTCTCATCTAGATACTGGTGATTCAGAATGTGAACGAGATGTCCGAGGAGAGGCGGAGGGTGAATTACTCTTTGAATGGTTTGTAGGTGTTGGCTTACTC
>APFE030538978.1:0-12711 GCA_000404065.3 Pinus taeda | reverse complement strand
TACGGAAGATGTGGGCATATACAGAAACTGGACATATACGGAAGATGTGCGCATTTACGGAAGATGTGAGCATATACGGAAGATGTGGGCATATACGGAAACTGGGCATATACGGAAGATGTGTGCATATACGGAAACTGGGCATATACGGAAGATGTGCGCATATACGGAAACTGGGCATATACGGAAACTGGGCATATACTGAAGATGTGCGCATATGCCCAAACTGGGCATATACGGAAGATGTGCGCATATACGAAAGATGTGGGCATATACGGAAGATGTGGGCATATACGGAAACTGGGCATATACGGAATATGTGCGCATATGCCCAAACTGGGCATATACGAAGATGTCTGCATATACGGAAGATGTGCGCATATACGGAAACTGTGCGCATATACGGAAACCATTTTTTTTTTCTTTCTTATATTTTTTATTATTAGTATTTGGTGTAATGGTATTTCTCACGTGTGATACACTTCTTCTTATTGGTGTTATTTAATGACAACAATGTTGGTGAAATCTAGTTCTGTCATCTACTCTTGTAATCATGTTACAGTTATTAATGGTAAACAAAAATACGTCCACACCTTATCATAGAATAAGTATTTGACGTAATGCATTAAAAGTATATTTTTATACATAATGGACTAAAAGTATATTTTTTATATGGTATCATCATGATAATTTCATTGAAGTGATCCACAACTAAGATAAGATAGTCATTATCCCTATTAATGGTCAACAAAAATACATAAATTTATACTTGTGTTGATGATAACATCTTCATTGAATTTTAAATCGTTATGTGGATGCGATGTTATATTCTATCAATGTTACATTACTTTTGATGAATAGTTGTAATAGATTTTTCGTTTATTATTTACAAATTATCAAGTTTATAAGTTAAGTTACTTATATATTTATATCTTATTTGATGCTTAAAATGTAATCTTAAGACTTATACCTCACACCTCAAGTTTAATCTGTCTAAAAATACATAAGTGCATATACGGAAACTGGGCATATACGGAAGATGTGCGCATATACGGAAATTGGGCATATATGGAAACTGGGCATATACGGAAGATGTGTGCATATACGGAAACTGGGCATATACGGAAGATGTGTGCATATACGAAAACTGGGCATATACGGAAGATGTGTGCATATACGGAAGATGTGCACATATACGAAAACTGGGCATATACGGAAGATGTGTGCATATACGGAAGATGTGCACATATACGAAAACTGGGCATATACGGAAGATGTGCGCATATACGGAAACTAGGCATATACGGAAGATGTGCACATATACGGAAATTGGGCATATACGGAAGATGTGTGCATATACGGAAACTGGGCATATACGGAAGATGTGTGCATATACGGAAACTGGGCATATACGAAAGGTGTGTGCATATACGGAAGATGTGTGCATATACGGAAACTGGGCATATATGGAAGATGTGTGCATATACGGAAACTGGGCATATACGGAAGATGTGTGCATATACGGAAACTGGGCATATAAACTGGGCATATACGGAAGATGTGCGCATATATGCCCAGTTTCCGTATATGCACACATCTTCCGTATATGCCCAATTTCCGTATATGCCCAGTTTCCGTATATGCGCACATCTTCCGTATATGCCCAGTTTCCGTATCAAGGTTTCTAAGTATTGAAACTGCAGGAGAGAACCAACACTAAAGAATTGATAATCACCCTTCATCTGACCCTAAACAGTTGATTCAATTGATCGTGCATCATGAGATGCCCTTATGGTTTATGGTTTCTTTGTGGACCAATGGATGTACGGCTTCTGGCCAGTTTGTGAATTGATGCATGATCTTACTTACCATTCACCTGTTTTGAGAAGTTGATTAGCCTTCGTATAATCTCATATCTAATGCAAGCTGCTCACAAACTGACACATTATAGATACCCCGTCAAGAACGCAAACATAAAAATAAATGACAGATACTTGTGTGTTGATGAAGGACATATGTCATTTCTAGATAACAAGATAATATAAATGTTGGCCTAGCAAAAAGGGAGATAATGGTTGGCCTAACCATTTTCAACCAAAAGATGCCTATCGGTGTAAATATTTGAAATAAATTTAGTTTATAGTAATTAGTAAAAAGGTTTTGTATAAAAATTTCGCTTACTCCATTGTTCCGGCATGTAAACGAGTTACAAGATCCATGGAAACTGAGCCTTAGGATGCTATGTGATATTGCGTAAAATTACATGATTACACAAATTTCCATGGATGGTGTTTGTCTTTTCCACGACCATAAGTACGATTAGGTCAGAGGTGTTGAGTGTGTATCCGTGATGGATGACACATGTCCAAAACCATAAGATGAGGAGATTTATCGACAACCAAAACCATAAGATGAGGAAAATTCACATTGAATCTCATGGATGGAAGGATTAAAACACTCTCTGATGTTCTACGCATCACAATATTGACCATATATTTGATTTCAATAATCAAGATGAGTGATGCAGGTGTAAATAAATGTTTGAAAAGAAAATATATAGAATAGTTCAAGGAGAAATGGTATTACCAAGAGGAGTTAAGCTTTGAACTCTATATAAGATATTGAGAAGGACTATTAGTGATGAGTGCAACAATCCCTTTGTTCCTCATAATGGAACTAAAGAAGGAAAAAATCTTATAGCATTTATAAATAAGAATATACTATGGAATAAAAAACTGGGACATACCAAAAAGAAAGGCCATCAAGCACTACATGTTAAAGGTATGGTAAATTTATGTATAATTACTCTCTATATTTTGATTTGTATGAGCATTTCCTATACAAGAAACATAATTAGGTAATATTATCTTCTAGTAGTATGGCGAAAAAGGAAATATTGCAGTGGGTGCATAATGATGTGTTAGGAAATGTGTTGGTTCAATCACTGGGAAACTATATGCATTATGTCTCATTTATAGATGACTTCTCAAGAAATACATAAATTTATATTGTGAGGAAGAAACTTGAAGTGTTTGACAAATTTAAAAGTATATTATTCTACTATGCAAAGTAGCCTTGTTGTGATACTTGGATTGGTAACATCAGTGATTTAAGATTCTATCGTAGACTCTAGTATCATGTAAAAACAACATAGTATCATAGCGACTTTGAAGGGCTAGTGAATCAGAGTGTGCATAGTAAAGCAGCTCAAAGGGAGATAGATTATCTGAAGCATGGCGCAAAGGGTTCAAATGAAGTTACGAAGATGTGGTCTTGAATAGATTCGAAGTGAGATTGACTAGGAGTTTTGGTGGATTAGTGGAAAACCTAGTGAAAAAACAATTTTTTGTAGGGTAGGTGGTTTATCATGAACTTCCTTTGACTTTCCATGGATTTTTGGGAAATCTCAAGGATTTATTTGACATGGATTATATTGGTTTGATCGAGATTGCTTCATGTGATGGAATGGAGATTGGTAGACTATTTTCTTCATTAGATCATGATGTTTCATATCTGAGAGTGGAGGGTGTGCACAGGTGGTGTTTGATCCAGGAGGACAAGTGCTAGTAGGACTGAGTTGGGTTGATGATGGAACATGTTCCACCGTAGCTTAGACTGGCCTTGTAGGACATGAGGTCAGTAGTAGATTAAGTCATTGGAGACCGTGTAGACTCAGAGGGAGTCTAGCTTCAGAGGGAGTAGCCCTATGGAAGTGTTGAGGTCTTCAGGTTAAGATGAGATGATGTAAAGGAACTATCAATATTACAAGGTTAATTCTACAGAGTATACTATAGTGATGCATGCCATATGGGCTAGTGGTGTCAGTGATGAAGTTGATGGAGACTTCCTAGTGTTGGAGGTAACTTCCTCGCTAAGAGGAAGTGTTGATATTTGTAACTTGAGAGGTACTCCAAACCCTAGGATAGTGGGATTTGGAACAATTGGCACAAAAAAGTGACTTGTGGATAAAGAACCCAAGTATGTGGGCTTTGTACCCAATCTTGTGGGTGTGAAACCATCAAGAGAAACCATGGTTTGACACAGGTAGGTGAAGGGGCATCTCTACAGGAGCTAGGGGCCACTTCAAGCACTTAAAAAGGATGCATCAAAATGGAGTTGTGAATTTTTATATGTGGTTGTGGGTTAATTTGTGAAGGAGAGAAGGTCGACTAGGGCTAGATTGGCCCTCTTGATAGTTCATTGGGACCACATGTATGTGTATAAATAAGAGTTAAGTTGAAGGGATTTCAACACATCTAAGTGCAAAACTATCACAAGGAGCACATTTGTTTTGGCTACACTATAAAATAGTTAAATTACGCCAATATTATATATATTGTATATATGTATTTATATATTTAATATATTATATATATATATAATTCATAAATTATAAATTATCACATCTATATGATAATTAGGTTTTTAATTTATATCATTCATTATAATAAATTGATTTTAATTAATATTTTGAATCGTTTTTTAATTAAAGTTAAGAATGTTTTTAACTAAAAATTATTAATAATTAGATTTTTTTATTAATTATATTTTATGATAATTTAAGAAATATTTAATAAAATTTAGTAAAAATTAAAAATTAATTTAAAAGTAAACAAGAAAAATGTCGACGGGTTTTGGATAGATGGTGATGATTGTGTTGTTAAGTTACTCCTAGATGTTGAAGACAATGACTCAATTCCTTGCTCTATTTGAATGTTATTCTTGGATATGACCATGATATAGCCTCACCACTACAAAACTTTCAAAAAAAAATTGAACAATATAATACAATTTATTTATTTTTAATAATAAAAGCCTTCAAGAAGAAATTTCCCATGTTTTATGTGACATTTCGCATGAGAAAAAATTCATTACTAACTCTAAGGTGCTTGCCAAAGTAGCAAGACAAGTTCCAAACATAGGCCACTCTTGGGGTCATCTCAATCATTATAGTTGTTCTTTACTAACACCTCATGTTGTTGTTGGGCTATGTGTTGGTGGATAGGAACACTTTGAGAGAAGAGATGCTTCTTTAATTGAATAAATTATAGGTGTTCGTGCACTCGATGGACCAAAGACTAGAGAAAATTGAAGGTTTCCTTGACTTGCCGCCTACTCTAGATTGTTCTTCAAGAGATAATGGGGATCCTATCCGTGTGGAAGCCTCATGCTCTAGAAAGTATTGAATGTTAACTATGTTCTATGGTTATTTACTATCAAGTCCTAGTTACTTTGTTTTTTTGCTTGAGTATAACCCTAGAGGCCACTTATTTCAGACAAAGTTGTTGGTTTTTTGGTACACTATTACTAAAAATTTTGTGTGGCTCTTAAAGAAAAAGAACTTTTATGCCTCTCCTAGTTTCCCTAGTGGAAGACCAAGACACATTTCACTTTATTATAGTTATTAGAAATAATGAAAAAAATTGTACTTAGAAAAGAAATAATTACAAATAACAAATAAATTACAAATAAGAAATGAATTACAATATATTTTATTATGAGCTACATGTGTAATTCTTTAGGTGTTCAACCTTTAGTTAACATGTATCCATTTTATTGGACTGAGACACACATTCAATAGGCTAGTATGAGGAATATGTATAATCTCTTTTGTGCTCAACCTTGAGATACATCAGTACCTCAACCATAAATATTTCTAGATTTTGAACTCCTCCCCACAATTTTTTTTCCTTTAGAGTATTTCTAGTTTATCTCACTAGCATTGGATTTTAGTTAAACTCGAGTTTGTATATATATAGCATTCAAATTTGAACTCATCATTACCCTCTAAGAACCCTTTAGCCTCTGATAGAGGGGTATACAATTTTTCCCATATAAATGAAATTAAAATAAAAAGTTGCTTATCAAATTTGCAAAGAAAACCATTTCTAATTTTTTTTAGTTGAAGGATAAAATTTACTTTATAATATGTTTTACGTGATATATATATATATATAGTCTCGCAATTCTTCTCCATATCTTGATAATTTATTAGAGTTGTGTCTTAGTAATGGGAATTGAAGATCAAAACTTTGGTTGTGGTGAAATCTTTTGTTATTCATAGATAAAAACAATTTCAATTCCAATCAAGACCCTATGCTATTAGTGTTTGGATTCAAAAATGCAAATTGTCTTACGTCCTACTCTTCCATTGCATTTACTACTTTCTTAGCTTTCTTGCATTTATGAATATCACCAACATGTTTTGTTTATGCCTATTTATTTTGAAGATATGAGAACAAACTCTTGAGATTAAAATTGATTAAATTGAGCTATGATTCCTTATTATCCCATTTTCAATGTTCATCAATTTTTGTTGATTAAAAATAATGTGAGTTATATGTTTTTTTACAACTGGTGTCATGCATAGGAATGCACATGTGCACTAATCAATGACTTCATAATTCTTATGGAAAAAATATTATTGTAAGTTATATTTATTTTATGGAAAATTTTGTTGTTGTTGGTTTGCTTTAAATAGTTGTTTATTTTTCTTTATTGGAGATTACAATGATATCTATAAAATAATAGGCCATGGGGCTTTGGATTGATGGTGAATGGGTGCACTCCTTGCGATAGGTCACTGGTTCAAATCCCCCGTTGGTGCTTACCTACCAAAAAAAGATATCTATAAAATAATACTATCTTTTTATTTTTATCTTTTTAAATTCATTGCAATTATGTGAACAATTGAATCTTGTAAAGAAGAAAAATAATTTCATTGTATTGAGGAATGATATCCATATTAGATGAAAAGGTAAATGATTTTACTGAATTTCCTCCATATGGTTCCTATATATATTATAAGTAAATGATCCAATGAAATTCTTCCCATTTGATTCATGTGTAGAGATTAAGTAAATAGACATGATTTCTATATGAATTGTAACACGGGTGAACCAATGTCATCTATGTGCACTCGAAATGTACTTAAAAGTGTATATTTTAAAGATCCTTGAAATGCACTTCATATTTTAAGGAAGATTCGTAGATCTTCACAACTTAACACAATAAAAATTGTGATATGTGAGATATACATAAAATTTTAAAATATTTTCCATTTCTATATGAAAATAATAATTTATTTTAATTTGTGAATATTGAAAAGCCAAAATGTAATTAATCTTTTAATTTGAAATGTGAACTTTCTCTTCAAATTTGATGCTATAAAATTCCTCAATTTTAAAAACCCAATCTAGCCAGTGTTAGGGGTTAGGGATTGAGGCAATGGTGAATGGAGCTTAGAAGTCTGAAGTGGAGAGATGGGTTCCGCGCAGAATCACAGATTTGCCCAAGCTGCAAACACTGATGATCTGGAACAATTCTTTTACCGGCACACTCCCGCGGAAGCTTGGCAAAAACCAAAAGCTCATTTCCCTGGACGCCTCGGGCAACCGACTGGTAGGGCTGATTCCGCGGGGTCTCTGCGCGGTACGTAGCCTTGCAAAGCTCATTCTATTCAACAACAGACTCAGAGGCGAAATACTTTCGGGTCTAGCTCGTTGCCTGACACTGTACTGCACACGTTTCGAATCGTGAAATACTTTGAGTTCGCCTCCTTTCACCACAGCCAGCTGAGCTCCTGATGCATTGCTATACGCCATGAGATGAAAATGATTAACCATTCCCGAATTTGAAATTAAAATATCTAGAATTTGGGCGGGCGTTTTCAAAATTCAAATTACTATCGCATTAATGCAAATGCGGGTCCTGCAGGTCGCCTCAGTGTTTTCCGGTGGAGGTTGGAGTCATTTCCCGGCCGGAGGGCTTTCCCTTTACATGCCTATGTATGCATGGTGAATTCGCTATGGGCTCTCCGGGTTACGTGGACTATAGCATTAATGATGCTATAGTCCATGAAATAGCACTCGCCCAGAGAGATCAGGAATGAATGATTCATAACGGCCCAGGTTCATTCATTGAATGTGGCAGAGGAAATCAACTTTCATCCAAATGCATTGAATGAACGTATCTATAGTTTTGCCTTTCCAGGAAACATAGGTGGTTAAAATTCCTGGACGAAAATAGCTGGGGTGAAGAGTATTTAAGAAGTTTATCACCGCTCTTCTTATTCATCCATCGTAAGTCGCTTGCAGTTGGTTCTCATTGCTCAACGCCTGGAGTTCCTTCAAACACTTCGTCGATCCCAACAATATTTAAAAGACAGCACAATGTTTAATTCTCGATGAATGGATTATATGGATCGATGGAGTCGCTGAAGTGTTTGTTGGGGAATTCCGGGCGTCATTGAACTGCCGAACTGCTTCCTCTTCTCAGAAGCATCTGCAGCCAGTTGCTAGTAATTACTCTTTTTTATTTTTGCGCTGTAATTAATGTTATTGTTGCTTTGAAACTGTCGTATTTTATTTTTAATTAAATTCAGAAGAAGTAAGTTGAATAGTTTATAGGAAAGTGCAATATTTAACTCCTTTCAAATTCTACAATCAAAATAATGATCGTTAATAAAAGCTCATTTGTTTCTTAACCTTGAAAAGTAAATTAGAAGATATCCAAATGCATAAGGATGATTTGCAGGTTTTCTCTCCAAGCAAGAACTATTCTGCATGTTTTATCCTATTTTACTGCGTTTCAATGTGAAAAATTTGAATAAGGATGATTTGCAGGTTTTCTCTCCAAGCAAGAACTATTCTGCATGTTTTATCCTATTTTACTGCGTTTCAATGTGAAAAATTTGAAGGAATATAAATAACAGAATCGATATAGTTCTTCTTATATCCGCGCAGTGCGATATATTTTGGTTTTCCTATTTAAGAGGTTCAATCCACCAAATTTAATGCTCTCTTCTATGATTTTATTTAGATGATGTCTAACTATTGATGCCATCAATTCCTTCTGGCCATGCTGCTCACGTATGCTAATGATATATTAAATGATGTGTATTTAAATGCATTTTTCTTCTAGAATAGGGAGGTTGGTATGATGTAAAAACGGTTAGTCAGTCATTAAAGTTGAAATTTTGTTAAGTTGATCAAAATAAAATAAAATAAAATAATTAAATAATTATACAAAACATTTAAATAATGTTAGCTTATAAAAAATTTAGATCTCTTTGGCTATTGAATGTCTGTCACCTCATGTTAGATCCGTAATTAAGATAAATCGATGCTGAGGGTATGATCTATGCTGAAGGGGATGTGTAACTTTCTAAGTATGTCTATAGTGCCAGTTTAAAATAAAAATATTTAAACCAGGGATTTAAATAAATCATTTGAAAATCTCATGTTAGATCAGTATTTAAGATGGATTATGCTGACTCTACAACCCAATCTGAGAGGGAGGGGTGTGTAACTTTGTAAGTATGTCTATTGTACCATTTCAAAATAAAGATATTTCAACTAGACATTTAAATAAACTATTTGAAGATCTATATTAACTATTTAATTTCCTCAAAAAAGAACTCTCCCAGCTTCCAGTTTAAACCCCTGTGCAGAGTTAGATCAAATATTAAACTATTAAAAGATCCTTTACCATTAAATCTCACTTCTTTAACTGCCAACTAAATTTTTATTTCTACAACTTAATCTTTATTAGAATCTTGATTTCTGCAACTTAATCTTTATTATAACCCATGATAGACCTTTCCCTCATTCTATTCTTACGAAACACGGTGCCGAGGGCTCTGCAGACACTTTAAGATTTTCTTGTCACTCTGACCTTCTTTTCCTATTTCCCATTTCTTCATTTTTCTTTTTCTTGCCATGAGAAATGACTTTTAGTACTTTATGTACTTGTGCTCTTACAAGCAGAGTTTTCAGCTCTTGTTTTGTAAGCTTTTCTTTTAGATTTCTTTTAGAGCATAGTTTTCAGCGCATGTTTTGCAAGCTTCAAGGAAGCGATCTTCAATTTATTCATGACAGTTAGCAGTATGCTGTAAGAAACAAAACAATTTCGATTTCAGGGTAAAGAAGGCAGTGTATTTGTAGCGCAGGTTAAGTTAGGACATTGGCTGCGAAACTATAAAGATTTGTATCTGAAATGCAACCAAAGGAGGAAGCTGTGAGAGTCACATATTGCGTATGCTACATCCAGTGGAGATCCAACTCAGTTTCCACGCAACTTATCAAATTTTATAAAATTATTATTTTTTTTTAATTTATTTAATTTAAATATTAATAGTATTTTAAATTTTAAGCAGTATTTTTTGAATTAGTTTTACATTATTAATAATAAATTCGTTTTACATTCTTATTAATAAAATCAAAATATTAAATTTTGTAATTTTCAATATCGTTATATTTCAACATATATTTATATTATCTGTTTTTTTTTTAATTAAAATATGAAATTATATTTGAAGTTATAATCTTAATGAAAATTTCGCTTTTAAGAATTCCAACACGTTTCAAAAACCTAAATACATCATTGATTTTTCAAAAAAATAACTTAGTAAATGCATGAAATTGAAAGTTGGAGCTTAACCCTAGTTTCTTGGTATCCTTGGAATGTTATTTTATATTTTAAATTACTAAGAATGTATTTGCCATAAAATTCTACGTTTTTTACTACAATGGTTCAAATAATAGGTAAGGACAAATTAGAGTTGTGGATATTTTTTCCATTGAAATGTTTTTCAATAATTTAAAAAAGAGTAATCTCCATAAAAAATAAAACTATTGTTTAAATTTCGATTGAAAACGATAGAACATATAATTATTTATTTTGTTCAAAAAAAACTTTACTCATTATTACTCTTTATTATATTTATACTTCTATATATCTCTCCATTTATGTTAGGGAGATGAAAATTTTTTAATTCATATATATAAATAATTATAAAAAATAGTAGAAAAGATAAAACAAAATAACATTAACTAAGACATGGATTTAATTGGACAATATCTCAAATAAATACCCCTAAGTATCAATATTCTTATTTTTCAAAGGTAAAGCTTACATAACCATTACAAAATTTATAGATCTAGATGTCCCTCAATGTTGGATAGTTGATACAACTATATGAATCACACTATTACATGAACAACATAAATTTGTTCTTTATCATAAAATTTGCACTTTTTTTTAGTTGTTGTCACAATTCCAACCATCTTGATTTTTAGAATAACTATTTTTGCAAGTTAAGAGAATCCAAATTTCATGAGTTTTGTAAACATGTTTTTACAATTTTTAGACTTAAGAGCTATTCCACCGCCATTAATATCTTAATGTACAAAATGGTATTTAATAGATATATTCTTAGTCTTACTATGATAAGCTAGATTTATAGCCAATGGACAACAATTATGCTATTATAAAATGCATTCACCTTGTCCTTTACTTTTCCAAATTCACTTAATAGACCATTACACAAAATTTTCTGCTAGAATGCATGTGAGGTAACTTTATATTCTACCTTATTAGTGGATAAAGCTAATATTTTTTCATCTTTGACATCCAACAAATAAGTCTTTTATAATAGTAAAGTCATAACCTGAAGTGCACTTCCTTTTGTTCAAATCACATGCAAAATATGAATTAACATATGACGAACTAAATGATTGTAACCATTCTATGGCGATACAATAATCACTTGCGCCTTCAAGATAATGAAGCAACCATTTCATTGAAGGCCAATCTTCTCTACCTAGATTTGTCATATATCTACTTGCAACACCAAATACATGTGAAACATATTGTCTTGTGCATACCATCACATAAGTTGAACTGCCTATTGTGCTAGTATATAGTACAAGGGACATATAATCTTTTTCTTCTTTATTACTAGGATCTAAACTTAGAGAAAGCTTAGAATGAGAATGTTATGAAACCAACTCACAAAAAGATAGAAAAGATAAATCAACGACTTCAAAATCAGCCTCTTCGAGGGGGAAATCTCCTTTACATTACACAAACAAACAATTCCTGGATGATAGAAATGACAAGACCTCCTTTCTATATATTAGAGTCTAGATGGTCATAATATAATCATAGCCGACATAACAATAATAACGTAAGGGCGCAATAATAACAATAGTGGGCTTCTATGGGGCACAATAATAACTATGTGGGGACTACATGGGCACAACAATATAATAAAGGGGTTGCACTAATAAAAATAAGGAGTTACACTAGTAGTATAGGGAACTAACATGCCCCTCTCATTCAAGAAGTGTTGTCCTCAATGCTTGAGTAGTTCTGGATGCTTCTGTATAAAATTCTCATCTTCCCATGTCGAATCTTCAGTGGGTAATTTCTTCCACTTGATAATATACTCTGAAATTCATCGATTTCGTAGTTATCGATTTCTTGTTTCTGTGACAGCTTTAGGTTCCAATATGATTTTTCCTTCCTCGTCAAGTTCTGGAAATATTATTGAACTAGGATATTCTGCAACTTTTAAATGAGTGGCCACACTTCTTTGTCATTCCTCCATTTATCCCTTGCTTCATTTATCAAATCTATTTGGATAATAAAAATATCACAAAACAATGCTTCCACATCCTTACCCTTTCTTGAGAGTGCATCTGCAAGAACATTTTTCTTCCCTTTTTTGTAGGTGATTTCAAAGTCATAACCCAACATATTTGTGACCCATTCTTTCTCTTCTTCTGAAGATAATCTTTGTTCTAAAAAGTATTTAAGACTATCATGATCTGTTTTTACCTTGAAGTGTCTTCCCATTAGGTAAGGTCGTCATTTCTTAAGTGCATGTAGTATTGCCAACATTTCCTTGTCATAAATAGCTTGCTTGAG
>APFE030538975.1:0-25567 GCA_000404065.3 Pinus taeda | reverse complement strand
AATCCGAGGTTTACCATTTTTAATACGTGAATATATTCTATCGTTCCCAATGAGGAAGGATTGATTACCTCACTGGTTCAGATATGATCTCGTGCTTCTCCTTTAAGAGGAGCTTTCCTAGAGCATATATGTAACAACTGGATTTCTTCCTACCACAAGATTGACTACTTGTTTGTTTTAACTATCCTGGAGAGTTAATTACTCCCTACTCCAAGATACTAGCCTAAGCTATGTTGGTGAGTAAGAGCCCTAGAAATAAAAAGATTGATAGATGAATTTTAATTAAGCGTTAATTTTATTGGTTGTTTCTTAAGTCAAAAGGTAGGGAGATGAAAATTTGTGGTGTGAAGGCTCGACTCCAAAATTCTAAAAAATGCACCTAAGATGATCAATTATTTTCCTTTTCAATGAAGTTCTAGCTAAAGGAAGAGTTGAGAATGCATTTCTTTGAAAACAAAAATTTCCTTCAACATAAAAACGAAAAGAAAAACCTTTTTTTTTGTTTTTGTCTTTTTCAAAACACTCAAACGAAGCTACTAATTATGCTCACGAAATAAATCCCTTTTCGTTTCAACACTCAAAACTAGAAAAATAATTTTTCAAAAGAGAAACTAGAATTTCTAGACAACACACTCAAAACTATGAAAAATCTAATCTCGAGATCTAACTTCTTAAAACTAATTGAAATAAAAGCTTCAAATGTTTTTTGAGGATGTTTTCCCTTAGTTATTCAACAAACTAAGGATTAATTCATTTAGCAAGACAAATCAACCAAAAACATCCAGCCATGTTTTTATAACAAATGAAATTCACAACTTATGACCAAGTTCATTCAAAGTTTTTCAAAGAGAAACAAAATTGATTTCTCACCAAAGGAAGATCTCACAAACCAGCCAGACTTATCAAGAAGACAAAATATTCCAGGTTGATCTAAGGTCTCTTAGGCTTCTAAGCTTCAAGTCACTACAAAGACTGAGTGAAGACCAAACCAAACATGCAAAAACTTCTAGAAATTCATTCAAAACACAACACCAATGGAACTTGCTTATGAGAGACTTTCAACAAGATATATGTAGATCTGGGAAAAGGATAAAAGTAACAAAAAAGATCTAAACTAAAATGGACTAAAAGATTTCAAGATTTTCAAAGATTTTGACAGGGTCCGCAGGCCCCCAGTGAAACCATGTGCGGTACCGCTATGTGCAGTAAAGCAACCGTGCGGTCAGGTCTGCACTATAACTTAAATAGAATGTGCGGTCCTCGTAAAAATTTCTAAAAAATAAAAATCAATCCAGGACTGACAAACTACCCAATCCCACACACATCAAGTAAAAACCAGAAACAAAAAATCAAGTTTCTCCAATCAAAGATCAAGGAAAATTAAATAATCAAATCCTGTCCCTAGCGGAGTCGCCAATTTGTTAAGCGGATAAATCGTTCTTGCGGACAAGACCAATCTCCCTAGTATCAATTGATATCTAGTAACAAACAGGACAAGAAAATCTACTTTTCTCTAAACATATTTCGATTCATCAATAAAAGCTAAAGAGGTGTTTTAAACCCTACCTTAAATCCAACGCTAGTTTGTGGCAGTGTTGCTCCAACAGCTTCAAAGAGTTTCCTTTTAATAGCCTGCAAACACAAACAAGCACACATCAAAGAACACCTGCATAGCTAATATAATAAATCATGTTCATCATAGTGATCAAGGAATCTATGGAATAAACCATTAAACACAGCTCATTGAGAAAAATAAACTTGATTGTATTAACTTTAACAAAGAAGAACTTTACAACCTTGGTGCCTTGATGTTGTACAAGCTCTTCCCAGGGTCTAGGCAAGAATATCCTCTACTTTGACAAGGCTCACTCTCTCCCAAATGAGATTAAAAGGTATGTGATATTTCCTCTCAAAAACTCAATTAGGAAGACTAAGTTCCAGGAGCATTACCCTAAAAAATATTCATCTTTCAACCTCTCAAGTAACCAGCCCAAAGCTTATTTTTATAGTGCAAAGGAAGGAGGTTACAAGTCCACCATTGAAGGGATAGAGTCTTTCTTCAAGGGGATAAGCTCCTCACATCAAGGGGTTAGCTCCTTAAGGAATGGGATGCATGCACCCTCAAGGAGCGAACTTGCCAGCGCAAGATTCCCTCTAGAAGCTTCCAGAACTGACTCAAAGTGAGTTTTTAAGAATAAACTTGTGCCTTTTTAACTTTTACAGGGGTTCACACCCATAAATGCAGATACAGAGTGGTCAGGTGCGCAGGGAACATGACCAATGGGTGCGGTACCACAGGTAATGCTAAGAGAAAGTGCGAAACCAGAGTTTTAGAGATTTTTAAGGACTTTCTCTCATTTTCAAAACTTGATATGCGGAGCTGAGGTTTAAGACTTGCAAAGGAGGTATGTATGAGTGGTGATAGACTCATATTGATTACAGAAAGTCATGGTGACAATTCTTTGTGTAACAGTACCTTAGAGCTTGCATGCCCTAATGGCAAGTTATTCGCACTCGACGACAAGTTCACATCATTAGATTTTGATCGAGTGATTTCATGTATGTTCGACTTCAGTTCCTGTATTCACATTCCATGAATTGTGTTGATAGTACCTTGAGGGCCATTATCATTATTAGTGGTTTCTCTCGCACTTGTTAACAGTTTACATCATTGACTGGTAATCAAGCGACTTTCTAGCATGTTCGACATCAACACATCTATTTGCATGCTAGGATTTGTACTTTGATCGGGTCGTGTTAGAGCGCAAAACCATGGACTCAGATCACAAAAAGTTCAGGTTGTGAAGTGATGTGACATGGTTATGATGATATGCATGTCTCTTCCAGATGGTTGGTTTCGACCAGACAATGAGTTATCATATGTGATCATTCTCAAATTGGATGGCTACAACCATACCTTGGTTTCATTATGATCCTCTTTGTCAGATGGCTACGCCCATACTTGGATCCATTTACATGATCATTCTTTGGATGGTTGTGTCCATGCCACGATTCATGTATCATTTGACATAGATTTCGGTTTATGTATATGTATCTGTACTTTCTTGCAGGTTTTCCAACGGCAGACCGGTTCCCCTCACTAATTTATAAAGCATTTCATCCCTCACTCTGGCTTGGCCTTCATGCTTTATGGGGCATCTACTACACAACATTTTGTCACTGTCCCTGTACTCCCCATTCCTTGATCCTGGAGAACCTCTACAGTGAGCCCTACATGCTTTATCTTCATGGAGAAACTCCCATTGTGTCCCTCTTCATGAGCAGTTCATTTCCCTTTTGCACCATTTCCTCTAAAACTTTTGTTCTGCCCAGTTTACAAGACTGGCACTAATGGCCTTTGTCCCCCCCACACCGATGTGCAGATATTAGCACTACTCCTCGCACTGACCGGAGTGACTGAATTGTGTTTCAGTTGTGTTGGTCCTGTTATGGAAAGTTTTTTAAATTAGAGCTGAAGCTTCCAACTTTAGAAGCTCTATAATGGAAGTCTAGTAAATGATTTGGTTGGATGAGGTCGAGGATGATAGTTTGGGCTCCTTTCCCCTATAATGATGGAACTACTTCAAGGGATAAGTCCTTCTCCCATGAGAAGAGGATCCATCTCCCATCCATATTTCCTATATAAACCTCCCTTCTTCACAAGCACAAACTAGTCACAGTTGATAGTGTTGGCAGAGTTATTGTTGAGTGTTGATACTATTTTGGAGTAAACAAGCAAGCTATTACTAGTTGTAGCTATCTAGTTTTGTGAGGGAGAAGTGTGTTTGATTTGGAGTGAACCCTAAAGGGACAGGCCTTTAAAATATTGTTGTTTGAAGCCATCGTGGAATGCTAGCAGTAGTGTGTGGGAACCTGGTCTTGTCAGAGGAACACTACAACGTCAAGATGAATGGTTGTAATCTCTCTTTGATATTAATAAATGAAACTATCAATTGATTTCCTACATGTTTTGTAATATTACATATCCATGTCTTAATGTTTCTTGACTTGTTAAGTAGGTTTAATTGCAATTTTTCTATTATTATGTTTGTGTGTTGTTGTTGTTTACTTGTTTTAGGAGCTTGAAGAAGGAAGTGAGAGATTGCTGGAGCGAGCAAGCGAGGACATCATTAAGAAGGACAAGCGATCAAGAGGTAGGCCCTCTTGATTGATTCTAACCTAAAGAAATCTTCCATAGAATGTATTTGTTCTGGATAGACCCATTATCAGTTAGAGGAATTCGTTCGTGTCTGCACTTATAATTTTACTTCACCACAAGGAGTGCCTCTTCCACTCCCAAATGTGGGTAAAGGGCTCACTAATACAGTTCATTGTCAACAACAGGAGCCAAAAGAACCTCATTTCGGCAGAGGTCATGGAGCGACTCGGCTTACCGACCTCAACACACCCACAACCGTACACCATTGGGTGGCTTCACCAAGGACGGGATCCTCGCGTGAGCCAACAGTGTCACCTTCCATACAACGTCAATCCCTTCGCAGATGAGGTATTCTGTCATGTTTCTCCCCTTGATTTTTGTGATGTATTATTAGGCCAACCATACTTGTGGGAGCGACATGTTGTGTACGAATCAAGGCCCCATGCTGTTATTGTTACTTTGGGAAATAAGTTGTATAGCATACTGGAGGTAGCACCGCCTACCGCCATCTCTTTGGTTACTGCAAAATAATGCAGTAAGCTCATTTCCAAAACTAGGAAATTTGTTTTCCTGATGATACGCCCTCAAGGAAAGAAGAAGATGGTGGCCACAACCTCCAGACAGGGCCCCTTCGTACGAAAACTACTGATGGACAAGGTTGTGGAGGAGTACAAGGACATCTTCACCTCCCCTGTAGGGGTTCCTCTGCACTATTAGGTCAAGCACTCCATTGATCTGACTCCAAGTGCGTTGTTGCCCAATGGACCAATCTATCGGTGCTTCATTCTGGAGAAGGATGAAATCAAGAGGTAGATTCAGGAGCTGCTGTAGAAAGGTCACATCCGTTCGATTTCATCACCCTGTGGGAGCCTGATCATCTTGGTATAAAAGAAGGATGGGACTTGGAAACTCTGCATTGACTATCGGGCACTGAACAAGATCATTGTCTGTAATAGGTACCCCATCCCACAGATTGATGACCTCTTGGACCAACTGAAGGGGGAAAAATATTTCAACAAGATCGATCTGAAGTCAAGATATCACCAGGTACTAATCGAACCCTCCGATGTGTGGAAGACTACCTTCAAAGCCAAGGAGGGTCTTTTCGAATTGTTTGTTATGCCTTTCAGATTAACGAATTCTCCTTCAACCTTCATGAGGCTAATGGATGACATCTTGCGACCATTCACCAATTCATTTGTAGTGGTATACTTGGATGACATCCTGATCTTCACCCAGAGTTGGGAAGAGCACCTCCACCACATCTGAAAAGTTCTCCAAACACTGCGGCAACACAAGTTATGTGCCAATTTGGAGAAATGCACTTTTGGCATGACACATGTTCAGTATCTGGGATACATTATTGATGAACGAGGGTGCATGTGGATCCAGCCAAGATCCAAGTCATTTGGGATTCGCCATCTCCAACCACTCCGACAGAGCTCCGCAACTTTCTGGGTCTTGTCAACTTCTACCACAGGTTCGTGTTGGGATTTTCTCATATCACTTGGCCCTTGAGTCAAGCCACCAAGGGAGGAGCGAAAGAAAAATTCTTTTAGTCTAAATCTCAATAGAAGACATTGAAAGAGTTGAAAGATCACCTCTAGTTGGCTCAGTGCTTGCATTACCAGACATGAAACAACCATTTGAGGTCAAGACAAATGCCTCTGACTATGCTATTGGGGCAGTCCTTACTCAACACGAGCATCTAATGGCATATCATAGTGAGAAACTTTCAGACACAGTCCGGAAGTATCCCACTTATGACAAAGAGATGTATTCCATTGTGCAGGCCTACTAACAATGGAAACATTACATTTTGGGGAAGGAAACGGTCATCCACACAGACCACCGACCCCTGCAATTCATACAGACCCAAGGGAAATTACAGAATGATCGCCATCAGAAGTGGTCCACATACCTACAACAGTTCCATTTGAATGTCAATTATAAGAGGGGAAGCACCAATAATGTTGCATATTGCCTTAGTCGACCACCGATCATGGAGTTAACCACCGTGCTAAACTCTTGTGGGAATGGGAGTTCTGATTGGCCACTTCTCTACAAAAATGACTCGGAATTCAGCCACACATAGCAGACACTCTTGGAGGGTCAGTATGTTCCAGATTTTCACCTCAAGGATGCCCTGTTATGCCACTTGGGTCACCTTTTTGTTCCTTCAAGTGAGCGTGCTAAAATGATTTTGGAAGCACACTACAGTTAGGCTGTTGGGCATTTCGGGGTTCAGAAAATGGTGGCAGTACTGCAAAAGTATTTCTATTGGCCGAATCTTCGACAGGATGTCGGGAAGTACATCAAATCATGCACTTCCTGCACCATTACCAAACCAACCATCAAGAAGCAAGGCCTTTATACCTCACTTCCTACCCTTAGTCGACCTTGTGAATCTGTCTCCATGAATTACATGTCAGGCCTTCCTTCTACTAAGCATGGAAACGACTGTGTTTCTTTGGTCGTTGACAAGTTCTCGAAGATGGCCATTATGGTGTCCTGCAAGAAGAATATCACAGTAGAAGCCACTGCTAAACTCTTCTTTGAATGAGTGTGGGTACACTTTGGGATCCCACAGTCTATCATCTCATATTGGGACAACAGGTTCCTCAGTACATTTTGGTCCAGTCTCTGGTCGATGCTAGACACCAAACTCACTAAGTCCATAGCCTTCCATCTCCAAACTGATGGCTAGACAGAGGTTGTCAACATGATGATTGTACACATTCTACGCATGTACAACTTAAAGCATCCACGCACATGGGATGAGAGCCTCCCCTATGTTCAGCACAGCTATAACCAGGCTCTCCACAGCTCGCCTCGCCACAACCCTTTTTAGGTGGGCTTGGGATTCGAGCCACTATGTCCCATTGATATGGCCATGCCATTTGCAGCTACTCATGCAGATTTGGCTCATGTCTAGTCCAAAACAGATAAGGAAAACAACTTCATTGAGAACATCCAACATATTCGCTAGTAGGTCCATGGCATTCTGGAGAAATCAAATGCCAAGTAGAAGTAGCGACATGATCAACATCAGGTGCCACACAAGTTTCAGGTGGGCGACAAAGTCTAGTTGCATTTGCAAAAGGAACGCCTTACCAGAGCCTATCAAAAACTCATACCACTCTAATATGATCCTTACACCCTTACTAAGGTTGTGGGAGACAATGCATTTAAGCTCAGCATTCCCCCATTCCTTGGCCTACACCCAATGTTCAATGTGGACCACCTTCGGCATACTTTCCACCATTACTAGACACATCTGACATTGCAGAACAACTCACACCCATAGAGTTAAATCCAAGTTGCATGGAACAAGTTGCCACTGATCGGATCATGGACACACAAATCAAGCACACTCACCAGTAGAATATCCAACTATATCGAGTTGTCAAAGCAAGCTAACTCCTTCACCAGGGCAAGTGGCTCACTAGGGACCAAGTTCAACAGAAGTTTCATGATCTCATGGAGGAACTCAATGCAATGGAGACAATTTATTTCTAAGGGGGAGGAATGATCCAGGTGATATTGGTGGCCACCCGCCAATTCCACTTGGACCCCCACCATTCACCTTTTCAGTTTCCTTAATTATAGCACAATTTACTATTTTTAGTAGTTTTTCAGGTCTTGAACTTCCGAAGCCGTTTTGAGACCCTAAACGGCGTTTTTTTGGGAAAACTGGGAGCAACATGGGTCCATGGACCGATGTTGCTCACCCCAAAGGAGTAGTCCTCGGATAGATCTTTCTAGCGAGGTATTGTTCGTGTCAAACGAAGATCATATGCCAAATTTACGACCCTAGGAAGTTGATGTACCAATTTACCCAAAACGGAGCCCATAGTTTGGCGCTTCATCTCCTAGGGTTAGGTTTTTGGATGTTTAGGGTTTTCTATTTTTTCTCAACAATAAATAGGCCTTGGAGCCTCATTGCAAGATAGTTCAGAGGCATGTAGCCACCACATTTATTCTCAGAGATAAGCTATCATCGTCCTATCTAATTTATTTCCATTTTATGTTCGTAAGCATATTTCAGTATTTTACAGTAATGAAATGAAGTATTGTTTCTACTGCATCTCTGTATGTATGGTTATATTTGTAATTTGTTGCGTTCATGTTTAAATCTGGATCAAGTCATCTATAAATGATACATTATTGTTAGGTCTTGAAAGTGTCATTCATTTCCATTACATTTTCACTATTATGTCCATTATATCACCTCCATTTCACTACTATGTCACTACATTCATCCCACTTTCATTATCATTGGGCCACATTTATGTTTTTCCAAACTTTATTAATTCTTAGCCTTTTTAAGTGAATTTGTGGTTAAAAATTAGAAAATAATGTGCATATGCTTATACCTAGCAAGTGGATTGAGATTGTTGACATGTGTAGGTCAAAAGGAGGCTTCTAAAAGACCTTTATGTGGCACCCTAAAACCAAATTCGAATTTGAGTGGAGAGAATCATGGGATCATGAGGATATGTGTCACATCTCCTAATTGTATTGAAACTCTAAGAAGACATGTGTCTTATCAGTTCCTATTTTGATTAGGACTCTAGAGGTAGAGGGATAGATTCATGGACTTTCATTAATGAGATGGCTTCTCATCTTTTTGTATAAATAGGAGATCTCTCTCCTTCATTTGTTGGCTTGGCTCTTTAGTTCTTTAGCTTGTAGCTTTTTGGTAGCTCTTTAGCTTGGGGTTTGTAGTTCTTCCTTGATGGCTTTGGAAAGCTTTAGAGAGATTTTTTGTACTTTGTAATTTTGAAAAATTTGAATAAGGCTTTGATGTTCTCAACATGGAAGGAGATGTGAAGTAGATGTCATGGAGCATATTAAAATGTAAGGTAGAGTAGATTTTGTTTTGTAGTCTTGCTTTGATTTCATTCAAGTATGTCATTTGATTGCTTTCAAGTTTGATAGTTTAGATTTTCCATTCATTCAATTTTAATTCATGCAAGTGTGTTCAACCAGTTGATTGTAGATTAATTTTCTTTACCTGTTTTTGTATTTGCTTATTAGACTAATCTCTCATGCTATATGAATATATTTCTGGAGCCTTTAGCTTAACACCGTTTTAGAAGTTAATTAGCGAAATATTGTGATTATAGGTTAGATGATTGGCTTTGATTTTCATTGGTACAGTTAGATAGCTTAGATGTCAGTTCTTTCATGATATATGATGATATTTCCAGAGCCTTTAGCTTAACCCCGTTTTAGAAGTTAATTGGTGAAATATTGTGATTATAGATGAAGTAATTGGCTTTGTTTTTTGCTTAGTAGGATACTCATTACATAAATTCATGTCTCATTGAGTCTTTTTAGTTCCTTAAGAACGAAATTGGCGATATGTGAAGTTATGAATGGGACTTCATTTCTTTTTAGTTTTACTTTTGCCTTTAGTTTAAGTTGCAACAGTTTTATTTATCTTACTTTCTTTTCTTAGATATTTTGCCAGCTTAGATTAATCTAACTATTCAAAGTTTTGATTTGTTTCATTTTCTCTTTTCTTTAGAAATTAGATTCTAACATAAGAAACAAAACCCCCCAAAAACAACATAAACTATAAAACAACGAAGTAAGAAAAAGGTTAACTAAGCACATATGGTGCACCACACTTCATTAGTTTATGATACCCGAATTGATAATTTATGTAGAACAATTTAGGACACTAAATTGACTAGACATTTTGGCACCGTTGCCAGGGAAGTGTAATTAAGAGACCTTATTTCTTACATCTAAAAAAAAAAAAAAATTAATGATTTCTTGAGTATGCTTTCCTCCTGCACTTTATGTGATCTGGAGGATTAGAAAAAGAATTGTTATGTTAAAAAAAAAAGGGGGAAAAATTAAACTTCATCATTTCATTTGATTCAATATAAAAAAATATATACATTATAAATAAATAAATAAAAATAATAAAATCCAACTGCTTTGATAGGTTCAATTGTCTAAGATTGATTGGTTATGGTTTGTAGTGACTCTCAAAACACTGTGTTCTATTTTAATAATATTCTGCAAATTAGCTATGGAATGCAATCTGATTCCGCAGCTAATTCCAAGGTTTAGCAGGTTACAGGCATCCAATGAAGAAACTGACCACGTGGGTATCTCCAGAATTGTCCCAACGTGGATCCTATCCTAGTCACCCAACCTAGATTGATAAAAAATCAGCTTAAGACCTCAGTCAAAGTCCTGTTTTTAGCATATTTACCTTGAAGTCTTTGCTGCATGAAATTGAAAATCATTAGTCATTCTTATAAAAATATCACAATTTCAGAGAAAAA
Source organism: Pinus taeda (assembly GCA_000404065.3). Classification (NCBI taxonomy): domain Eukaryota; kingdom Viridiplantae; phylum Streptophyta; class Pinopsida; order Pinales; family Pinaceae; genus Pinus; species Pinus taeda. Next base: position 15,103 of record APFE030538975.1, on the reverse strand, counting down.
AAGAAAACAATCAATGGCTATCCCCAATTCCAGTTTCCACTATGACTTCAATAGAAAATCTGCATTCCTGTTTGAGCTTTGGCCTTGAAACAAATCTGCAAAATCATAAATAAATAAAAATATAAAATAAGCCTGCAATGTAAACAATTCTCCCATTTCTATTGCAGCTTGAAATATCCTTTATTCTTTGGCTTTAACCTCAAATTTGAAAGTTGTGGGATTATTCTGAGCTGTGAAGAGTAAAAGAAATCAAATAGTAGATCATCACCTTCACAACTTCTGCATAAAAATCAGCGACTGAAGTCAATAGCTGTAAATGAATCGAGGCTCAGCTCCATGATTATAAACTATCAATATTTTACTACCTTTTCTCTCGTTGAGCTTCAAAATGAAGATCTCACCATGTTTGACACTTGAACAGCTGAAACTTGTCCTCCATTTGGTCGTTTTGCAGTTAGGGACATGCGTCAGACAATTGTTGTAAGAGTCATCAAAGTTGTTGAAAAGATCATAAATTTCCATTACTCTAATATATTTCCATCACTGAAACTGTTTTGCTTCATATACTATTTACAAAGTCTTTTATTTTCCAAGCAGACAATGAAGAAAATTTTAAAAATATATAACAGATCATGAATAATTGGTCTTGTGCACTAGCTGTGATCTTGGGCTCTCTATCCCTAGTACTTGGCTGCATAAAATCTCTTTTCCAATAACTTAAATCAGAAAACTGATGGTTGGTTGTCTTTTAGCTGTGGAATGCAGCTCTATTCTGCAGCTAACCGACAATTCAGCAGCCATTTTCATACTTCTATAGGTTATAGGTGTCAAGAGACGAAACGAACCACATGGGTAGCTCAGAAAATGTTAGTACATGGATGGTGTCCTATTCATTTGATCTAAATCGATGAAAAATACCCCGATCAAAGGGAAGTCAAGGTGTGTGTTATCACTAAGTCGCCACATGTCAAGAAAAAAAAACAATTTTGAATCAATCAAATGAATAAATTATTTGCTCACTTTTCTGAAGGTATTGATTAATTTTGGATTGATGATGAAAAATGAATGCCTAACTTTTTATTTAGATTTTTAGTTACAGAAACTGTGCACATCCCACAGCTAAAGTCCAATTCCATAGTTGTTCTCCATTTCCATCGCTGAAAAACCTCATTGTTCAAATCAACCTAACTTTCTCATCCAAAATCAGATTTTGATGATTCAAGTATCATTGGAAAGATATCAACAAGATCTACACAATGAGAAATCCATCATTAGAGTTTGAAATGGTAAATAATGAAATAAATTGCTGAAAAGAAGCAACATTCAACTTGAGGCACTAATTTCAAAGCAGGTATAAATTCTTTTGATTTTTCCTTTGAGAAGTTGTTTCATTAATACAAATTCTTAGTTTTGTGTGTAAATATCATAACTAGAGAGATTGATCACCTCTCTCCTTTGATAATCTTACATTTCATTACAGAAGAAGTATTAGTTTTTTTGCAGGTTCCAGGAGGAAGGACAAATGACTACAAGAGAATGGTGTCTCTCTAAGAGACCAATTTGTTTCATAAGAGGATGATTAGAAACAAAGAGGAAATATGTTGATGCAAAATTAGATCCAAACACTTGAAAAAATTTCAGATACTATTGTCTCCATCACATCCATACCTCATAATAAACCATTCACCTCATTTCACTTCATATTTTCCATTTACATTCACATACACTTTCCGTCTCTTTTTGTCCATTCATAACCCACAAATAAAAGCAAGAGACTCATTCACATGCTTATTGCTCATTGCCATTTCTGCTCTCCATTTCCATCTTCCATTTTCATCTTCCCTTTCTTGTCATTTTCATTTCGCAAATAAGTCCTGCTTCATTGCAAATTATTGAGTCCATAGTCCTTTGAGTCTAAGTTCCTTGTAAAGACACCTTGAGGCTTGCATGCCTTAATGGCAATTTCTCATGCTGACAAACAATGGGAATACATTAATGTCCCTTGTTCATCAGATCTTCTAGGTGACTCGACATCGGCAAAACTATTCGTACCTAGCAAGATGTGTTTGGACATCTTGACTCTCATTGTCATCAATGGTGAGAGTTCTCGTGTTGACTAGTGGCATCCATTAATGGGCACTAAGTCAACAATTTCCTGTTATGTTCGACATTAGAACATCTTTTCACATAGTAGGAATTGTGCCAATGAGTTTTGAAGACATGAAGACTATTATTTTCAGCATTTTGGAGCAGATTCAACAAGTTTTAGTAGAAGCAATAAAAATTCATTTTAACTCTTTATCCATAACTCTTCTTGTTCAGCCACTTGAAGAAGAATATGATCAGAATTTTGCAGCCACCACACATACAACTCATCCATTCCAAAGGGTAAGTTAAGGTACATCATTTTCTAACTTTTGACCATAGAATTCCATAAAAAGCTAGAATGATAATTGTTGGAAAAACATTTCTCTTCCTCATTTCATAAAATTGCCAATACCATTAGGGGGGGGGGGGGAATACATTCATATTCATATATTTCCATGTCCATATCATATTTAGGAGCCCACATACTTCCAAAATATATTAACTATTACATTGTTATTATGAGCATACAATGGCTTTTCAAAAAGTGCTTAAAGGATAAATTGGATACAAACATAATCATGGTTGTCACACAAGAACCAACCATCATGCAATCCAATAAAGATATACTTTGCAACAATAATCAAAATATAATTATGCAAAGTTCAAAGATCAAAATAGAATGCAACAACAAAATATGGTTGTTACACAAGAATCAACCATGTTGAAATTCAAGAAAAACACTTTGCGAAAGTATGAAATTATCAAATGATATCATGCAAAGATAAGCCAAAGCTCAAGGGTCAAAAGAATTAATGTAATATATATTGCATGAGGACATGCAATAGCTTCAGTTGGAGGTATGTTGGGTCTTGAAAATGTCATTCATTTCCATTACACTTTCACTATTATGTCCATTATATCACCTCCATTTCACTATTATGTCACTACATTCATCCCACTTCATTATCATTGGGCCACATTTATGTTTTTCCAAAATTTATTAATTCTTAGCCTTTTTAAGTGAATTTGTGGTTAAAAATTAGAAAATAATGTGCATATGCTTGTACCTAACAAGTGGGTTGAGATTGTTGACACGTGTAAGTCAAAAGGAGGTTTCTAGAAGACCTTTATGTAGCACCCTAAGCCTAAATTCGAATTTGAGTGGAGAGAATCATGGGATCATGAGGATATGTGTCACATCTCCTAATTGTATTGAAACTTTAAGAAGACATGTGTCTTATCAATTCCTATTTTGATTAGGACTCTAGAGGTAGAGGGAGAGATTCATGGACTCTCATTAATGAGATGGCTTCTCATCTTTTTATTTAAATAGGAGATCTCTCTCCTTCATTTGTTGGCTTGGCTCTTTAGTTCTTTAGCTTGTAGCTTTTTGCTAGCTCTTTAGCTTGGGGTTTGTAGTTCTTCCTTGATGGCTTTGGAAATCTTTGGAAAGCTTTGTTGTACTTTGTAATTTTGAAGAATTTGAATAAAGCTTTGATATTCTCAACATGAAAGGAAATGTGAAGTAGACATCATGGAGCTTATTAGAATGTAAGGTAGAGTAGATTTTGTTTTGTAGTTTTGCTTTGATTTCATTCAAGTATGTCATTTGATTGCTTTCAAGTTTGATAGTTTAGATTTTCCATTCATGCAATTTCAATTCATGCAAGTGTGTTCAACCAATTGATTGTAGATTAGTTTTATTTACATGTTTATTGTATTTGCTTATTAGATTAGTCTCTCATGCTATATGTTGATATTTCTTGAGCCTTTAGCTTAACACCGTTTTAGAAGTTAATTGGTGAAATATTGTGATTATAGGTGAGATGATTGGCTTTACTTTTCATTAATGTGTAGTTAGATAGTTTAGATGTCAGTTCTTTCATGCTATATGATGATATTTCCGGAGCCTTTAGCTTAACCCTGTTATAGAAGTTAATTGGTGAAATATTGTGATTATAGATGAAGTAATTGACTTTGCTTTTTGCTTAGTAAGATACTCATTACATAAGTTCATGTCTCATTGCGTCTTTTTAATTCCTTAAGAACGAAATTGGCGATATGTGAAGTTATGAATGGGACTTGATTTGTTTTTAGTTTTAATTTTGCCTTTAATTTAAATTGCAGCAGTTTTATTTATCTTACCTTCTTTTCTTAGATATTTTGTCGGCTTAGATTAATCTAACTGTTCAAAGTTTTGATTTGTTTTATTTTCTCTTTTCTTTAGAAATTAGATTCTAACATAAGAAACAAAACTCCCAAAAACAACATAAAATATAAAACAACAAAGTAAGAAAAAAAGGTTAGCTAAGCACATATGGTGCACCACACTTCATCAATTTACGATACTCGGATTGATAATTTATGTAGAGAAATTTATAACACTAAATTGGCTAGAAAATTATAAACACAAACTTACCCAGTGATGGAACCTTCACAAGTCTAAGCACATCACTGTGCACAAGCTCTAATATCTGTTTCGCCCTCTTACCACTAGAAGGGAAACTCGCCCAATTCTACTTCCCATATACACAATTTTCATAGAAATCAAAATCCAGAGAGCTGTTAGTCAAAACTTCTACCATACCTTTACCATGAAGTATTCGAAGGCCCTTCTCCCCAATATGTCCAAGCCTTTGATGCCATAGCATGGTCTTTTCTCTGAGACCACTAGATTTTCTACTCCACTTTCAGGAACCACAGAACTGTTGCACCCATCAATAACAATGCTACCTTGTAGCTTTTATAGAGTTCCAATTCAAACTCCCCGCATCAATACCAGTGCTCCCCGAATCATCTTGCAGGTGTCTTTCTCGAACACTATTTTTACAACTGCATCATCCAACTTGCTTACAGAAATCGAATTTCTGGCCAATGCAGGAATATCTAGAACACCCGAAAGTGTTCTAACCCTTCCACCTTGCAACTTCAACTTTACTTTTCTGCAACCAATGATTCTGACCTTCCTATCATCCCCTAAGAAGACATCACCACCATCATATTTCTCATACAAGCAATAAAAAAGCAAGTCCCATCACCAACTCCATCCTCTAGGGTTTTTGTGTTTGGAATCGATTTGCAAAGAGTCTCACCCGTGTTCTATGGGGAGTGAAGTGAAAGGAAGACAACTATACATCCCCACCTTCATCTGAGGTGGTTTTCGCCTTTGCAGAAGGAGCATCATCAGATCCCTTTCCTTTGTCAATAGCTTTATATTTATAGTCCCTTTTGTGGTGCCCTTCCTTTCTGCATTTCTAACACACCTTTACAATTTTTCCTTGAGATTTAGATCTCCCTCTAGATTTAGATCTCCCACTCAATGACTTATTTTTGTTTCTATTATGAGACCGTCCTCATACAAACAAGGTATCACCATTCTAGCTCTCCATATTTTTCTGTCTCATCTCCTCCATCAACAAGGATGAGACTATTTCATCAAACTGCAAGGCAGTTGCATTGCTAACTATTACAATAACCAGACTATCCCACGGGTCTAGTAGAGAACACAACAAACTGATGCACTTTTCTTCATCTAAAATTTTAATATCAACATATAATAACCGACTTACCACAATATTAAATGCGTTCAGATGCTCTGCCACTGAATCTCCATCTTTCATCCTCAGGTTATACAGCTTTTTCTATAGGAACAGTTTATTCACCAGAGACTTAGATTGGTACAAAGTCCCTAACTTGACCCACAATGCCTTAGCCTTAGCTTCCCCTGATACATTCAGCAATATTGAATTTGAGACACAAAATCGTATTGTGCTCTTTGACTTCAGATCGAACTTCTTCCATTCTTCATTGGACACTCCCGTTGGTTTAGTACCTGGATCTACCGCGATCCACTAATCTTTATCTACCAACATATCCTCCATCTTGAGTTTCCATAACTCAAAACTCTGACCATTAAATTTATTGATCTCTATCTTTCCATTGCTCGCCATCTTCTTTCACCATCGGAATCTATCCTACAGATCTCCCACTAAACAAGGTCTAACACAAGCCTGAGTGAAACCCCTCAGAAGCAAAGGCGTCCCCTTGAAGCCAAAACACCTTTGATACTAGATGTAGGTTTTAATCCCGTATTGAAATTACCTACATACGAATTCTAAAACATAGAAAATAAACAATGCGAGAGCATAACACATAAAACACATATACACAGATATTTTCCCTTGGATCCTAAAATCGGGACTACCAGATTGATTTTTTAGTATGTTCCTTTCAATGTTACAATACATATATATACATGCCAAAGCATCCAATACCATGGACCAAAAACCAACGCGCCCAAAGCCATGTGCGAAAACCATGCACAAAACCATATGTAGGTTCACCCCACCTAATATAGGGTCCAAAAAAAAAAATCCCATGGGTGTTGTCCCAAACCCCATAGAGGGGGGATATCTACCCCCCTCAAACCCCCTAGACAAGGGGGGTAGCCAACCCCCTTATGGCCCCCCAACTACGCAATCGGTGCAACGAAAGGGGGGCTCTGCCCCCCTCTAACCCCCCGGTTAACTAGGGGAGCTAGTCGTAGAAAGAATATAGCACAACCTAACAGATGGTAGGGAGAAATATGAGCCACAATGAGCCATAAGAGCCATCTAGGGTAGTAGAGGGAAAAACATCACTGCATCTAATGAAAAATTTATATGAGAAAAATTATGAGTCAAGATAGTAGTTAAAGGCAAAGACTACTTTTGATTCTTTTGAGGCTCAACATGTTAGAGCATGCCTCCTCTCTTCCACCCCATTTAAAATATGGGTTTCTCCTAGTTGGGTATTTAGGTGCATCAAAGGAACAAAACCAAAAGGAATAGTTGGTTTTAAAGGCTATTTTGATTTATTCAATTTACAAACTATTATGAACAACCAATTGTCAATGGTTAACCTTGAAAGGGAGCATGCTAATTATGGAGATGTTAATGTAATATTTGGTAGCATATTACATGGAATGCAACCTTGGAGGAGAGAAGAACTAAGTCCAAATAATGGTCATTTTCCATAGCAATATTCATTATTAACAAGGTGTTTTACATTAACCCTAAAAATTGCATAAAAAATGTAGTGTTATGATGTGCTTTGTCAATTTTTTATACCTATTGTGATAGTTAGAAAATTGAAATGATAAGAAGGTTTTTATATAAAATTGAACGAACCCATAATCTTAAATACCAAGCTCTTATATTATAACTTTTTTTCATAAAAAAACCTAAAATAAAAGTTTTGAAATAAATAAATAAATAACCTAAAATAAAAGTTAGCTTTTAAAAATACTCTAAACCAAGAATTAAAAAAGCTTGGAGTAATAATTTTACTCGATGGAGAGAAGCTCGTAAAAAGCAAATATAGGTTACAAATTAGTGTCTAGTTAACACATAAAGGGAAAGGGAAAGGAAGAATCGATTATTTATTAAATTTAATCCATTTACAAATTCAAAGTACTCAATTGAACATTAAATTGCTATTCTTCTTTGGCAAGGAAAACTACATGCAAAGTAAAGTTACTCTGCAAAAATGCAATGCATTAATTTCAAACAATTTAACTTGATTCTAATTTATTATTAGGAGAAATTGTGAACGAATAAAACGAATGGAAAACTAAAACAAATAATAATAGAGAAATACCAAGAATCATATGCAGAGCAAAGGAGGAAGAGCTACTGGAAACATGTGCCTGAGCTACTGGAAACATGTGCCTCTTTAATAATAACAGGTAAATTTATGCTTTCCCACCATCTCTTTTACAAACAGTCATATCAAACTCATTTTTCACCTTTATCTAAATGGAAAGGGGCCAATAAACCCTCAACCTCAATGGTCATAATGTTTTATGTGCACGAAAAATGATGAGAAGGATGTGAGGAGCATGAAGTGGCATGTAATGTTGAGTGCATTGCAAAGTGCAATTCAAAATTCAAAGTTATTTAGTGTATTTCGAGAATAAATAAAATTTTTATTAAAAAATATTTATTTTGATTTATTATTTGGGAAAAATTAATTTTTTTAGAAGGTTTCTTTTTTTCAATTTAAGGTGGATGAGAATTATTGGTTTTTTTATTTTTTAATTGAGAGCTTATATTGATTTTTAAGGGAATATGTTTAGTCTTAATTCTTATTAATGATTATAGTGTGTGACAGAGTTTGTTAGGTTGCATTGCCTTTTTGTTTTTAATTATATTCATGCCAAGTGGCTCCCTTCCCACCAATTTTCTAGGGATTTGAGATTATTTCAATTCTAATAAGTTCATATTTTAATTAGATGGGGAAATTAATATATAAACAATTTCTTTTTAGCAAAATGGTCCATTTTACAATAAGATGTGTAATTTTTTTCTCAAATTAAATTAGGTTAATACCACATGGCTCCCCACCCACCAATTTCCTAGGGATTTGAGATTATTCCAATTCTAATAAGTTCATATTCTAATTAGATGGGGAAATGAATATGTAAACAAATTTTATTTAGCAAAATGGTCCATTTTACAATAAGATGTGTAATTCTTTTTTTTTTTTTCTCTCAAGTTAAAGTTGACCCATAACCTTTTTATACATGGTTAATCAGGTAAATGTGTACATTGATAAGGTATTCTTCATGTTGCAATAGTTTTTTTTTTGTTGCAATATTTTTTTGTTATATTTATAAAGCCTTTGGCTATATCAACCACATTAATATTTTTAACGTGGTTGTACTAGTAATTAATTAATTAATTGTGAAAAAAAATATCATACATAAAAATAATTATTTTTGGTCATATAATGTACAATTAATGAAAGTTAAATTCCCTTTTTTTATATAAAATAAATGTGTATAATATGAAATTCCACAAAAAAAACCCCACAAAAGTAACTCAATTGGCTATCACCATCTTATAAATTATTATTTAAATAATAAAATTCAAAATTCAAATCATTGTAGATTAAATCAACTAAAACAAAATATTATCAAATTGATTAAATATAATACAAAATCAAAATAAATCAGGAAAAAAACCTAAACAAACTCAACAATAATACTTAACCAAAGAAGAAAAAGAAAACCACTATAATACCTAACCAGTCGAGGGACTCATAACTTTGTTGAAACTAAATAAACATTTAAAAAAGAATACATCAGAAATAATACTAGCACAACCACATTAATAAATGTGGTTGATATATGCCATAGGCGTCAACTTAATATATGCTATATTGTATACCTAATATTATAAACCATAATATCAAGCCCAATATTATAAGCCATAATATTAAATATTAATATATTAATTAAATATTTAGTAAATATTGTATTAATAAATATTAATTTAAACATTATTATACTAGCATTTGCACCAGATGTTGCAAAGGAAACGTCGTAAGGCATAAAGCGCAAAAATCTATTATCCACGTAGTGTGTGCATTATTCAACAAGGTGGATCTCTCTAAATTTGTTGCAAACATTTATGTTGTTGCATTGCTAATTTATTAGAATCTACTACTACCTCCTCTTCTTGGAATATTAAATTTCTTATTACAATCCCTCTGATTATTGGCATCACAATTTTTTCCACTTTAGTGGCTTTATCTTCAACCTAAAGAAACAAGAATTTGAGTCACTCAATTAAAAAGAAATTGCTAAATGGCTATTTATCAGGTTTTGCATAAAAACAATTAATAACTCATATTTACAACCCTTTAAAATGAAACTATCTATATTTTTATTAATAATAAAAAGAATCTTCTTTATAAAACTGACACTCACATGCTACTCCTATATATTTATCTTATATTTAATATTCAGTATCCATCAGTTGAATGACAAGTTGAAAGCTCAACTTAATTGCACCTTTCTGAACTCCTTTGTGGGAATTCATGTCCCATTAATTTAATGGCAAATTGAAGTTTCTCCACTGCTAATTCTTCTTGTTTTGGGACATCTTCATATCAGCAATCGCTATTGTTGTCATTGTTATTGTTGAAATTGTTGTGAGAAAGGTTGGAGGACTGGACTTGAGGTAGTCTGTTGCTGTTTCCATTGCCATCCATGGCTTCATCATTTAAAAAACCATGCATGAAGGGATCGTCACTCTCCAACAACCCACTGAAAGAGGCAATTTTGGGCAGTTGCAGTTTGTTTTGCTGATCAATATCAGGCAAGGAAGCCATCACTTCATCTGCACTTGGTGATTCATCTCCTTCTACCCCTTGTACTCTCTGAGAATGACCATTTTTCTTGTAAATTCGGCACAACACCCAATCATCAAGCTAGAGAACATAAGTACCATCAAAATCAACAATACCAATTTTAGTTGAATGAATCAATTCCCATTCATAAAGAATCAAAACACAAGAACTGTGAAAGGAAAATCATTCATATTGATCAATATTCACCAGTATATGAACAATAATTCCATCAAATATTGTCAGAAAACAGTCAAATTAGAAGATTTCAACAATATTTTTTAGCCCAGATACAGGAAATCAACTAATGGCTATACTTACTCTCAAAGAACCCTTCTTGTTAGGTATGTAATGGGCATCCTCCACTGTGGGGTCAAAATGCCAAGGTAGCTATTAGCTTATGCCATTAGCAATAGCCAGTTTTCTAGGCATAACAAGGAGTACTTTATCAAGCTTCTATAGTATACAAACCTGGGTTTTTTACACCAAAATCCAACCTCCCTTACATTACAAATATATATTCTAATGAAAGAATATAGGAAAAACATAATCCTCAGGCTGTTACAAGATTTTAGGAATAAAATCCTAACAATAAATTAAAAATAAAATTAATTTTAAGTTGCTACCAGGAATACAGAAATGATTGAAAATCCTCTGCCATCAAATTGAAAATTGATTCTTTGACTGTTGATATCCTGCCTACAAATTTGAATCTCTTGTAAATATTCCTGAAAATCTATCGACCTCGCTTTAAACAGGGTCAACTATGTCACATGTTATCCAATGGTCCTTTTATCCAATTTTGAAAGAGAAATTTTTGTCATCTGTTGAAGTATAGTTTACAAAATCTTTTAATTCATATTATATTGGAATTACTCGTAATTGATCTTGTATGAAAAAAGTTCAGGTTCCCCGTATTAAACTAAATATATGTACAGAGTTAAAACATTACATACATTAAAAAGAAAGCATGTTATAAAGTAGAAAAAGTAAAACAAATTTTATCATCTATCCTTCCATGGACATTACTCTCACATGCCCCAAACTATTGCTTAAGACAACATTCCACAATAATGCAGAGGATTACAGAAAAAAGATCTGACAACATAAGATTTATACAAATTAAGAAAAGGGCCTGTTATAGAGAAGGAAAAAGCAGAAAAACTTCATCATGTATCCATCTATGGACATTACTTTCACATATCCAAGCTATAGCTAAGACATCATCGAGAATGTAGAAGAGCACAGCAAAAAGATCTAACAATATTAAATTTGTATACACAAAAAACAAGCCTGTTACAGAATAGGAAGAATCAGACAAACTTCATCATCTATCCTTAAATTTACATATATTAAAAATAGAAAATAAAAAAGCTTGTTAAAGAGTAGGAAGAATCAGACGAACTTCATCATCTATTCTTCCATGGACATTACTCCCATATGCCCCATGCTACAGCTAAGGCAGCATTGCATAAGAATGCAGAAGATACAACAAAAATATCTGCCCTACTAAATTAAGAAAAAGAAACTTGCTACCTGGTAGAAATGATTTGACAAATTTCATCATCTACATGCCCCGAATTGCAGCTAAGAAAAGTACACCACAATGATCTCACAGGCTTCATAGTTTTTCCTTGCATGGATATTATGCCTACATGCCTCGAAGTGCAGAAAAGAGAGCATTGAACAAGAATGCAGAAGAATACACCAGAATTCCATTGTCAATCCACCTGGCCGAAGAGTATGCGAGACTTTCAACTCCACTACGCATCATGGTTGACCTGGAAGATCTGTGAACATATTCGGGTGAATACTCTCCCAGTAGATAACACCCAATTCCCCATTTCACCCAAACTAGGGCTTGCAGAGCACTATAGTGCCATGTTCCAAAGCCCTTTGTACCCAAAGCTCCTAAAATTGCACTGGTTATTGCAATGCAACCAATCTCTAAAACTATCACTACCCTAAGCAGAAGCTTTTTCCTCCCACTAATTTTCTTGGAAAACATTTCTAAACAGTCCATACCCATGCCAATACAGATGACTGTTATTATCGCAACAACTTTAGGCTTAGAGGGTGGAATGGAGTTTATTTTATACAATTTTCCAACGTCGCGTTCTAATGCAGCAAGCACAATCCAAGTAACAGAGCAAATCAAGTTGATACAACTCACTATAGACAATAAGGTTCTGAGGTTCAGAAGAGTACTACCTCTAAACCTCAGCACTTGGCAAACACTGGTGTTATCGACAATACTCTTGACCACAACATTGGTTAGAAACATATTGGCACAGAACCCATTTCCTTTACTGTCCACGATGTAATGGCTTATTGCATGGCTTATTGCCCTTCTCGCTAACAGGGCACTATAGAAGCCATCTACTTTGGAGCAACTAGTCAGTACAAGGTTGATTAATACTTCTGCAAACCTTGGCACTATTAAGGATTTAGTTATGTACAATACTTCTTCCAGTCTACCTCCTCTCCTCTGATCCAGGGAGTTTTCCCGAGCATCAGAAGCCATGACTATGGCTCCTCTGTCTTCCTAATCTTTAGACTTGAAAGATCTCATCAGCAGTTTTGTCCAGTCATTAGTGGTTGCAGGATGCGGTGGAATGCAAATACAAATAGGGATTTCTTGGATGGGTGGCTTAAATTCAAAATCAAGCATTTCACAGACTACAGGGAATTCCACATTGGAAATGTCCCCCACATGATTAAACAAATGGCAGCCACTTCGTATGCATTGAAAAGATGGCAGTATGCACAGGGTATCTAAAACTTGTTGTAGTGTTGCAGGCATCCTCTTACCAAGTAAGATTGTGATATCTCTAACTGTCCTGAATACAATGCAATTACAATTGCATCCAGGGATGTTATGTGAACAAATCTCTTGAATGGCACCTGCACATTCGGATGGAATTTGGATTGAAGGAGATGTTAATGCATCTTTTAAAGGAGAACATTGGAGCAGTATGGAGGCCACATCATGGGCATTGCATATATATTTCATGAATTGTTGGATGGAAGAATTGATGTATCCATTGACAACATTACAACAAAAGCTTCACTAAATTCATGTGTGGTGGTCAGTCCAAACTTATCTATGTCTTTGATTTTGAGACCTATTAGGGTGGCCATGAGATCCCTGGTACCCATTTCCAAATAAAGTCTTCCTCTTAACAAGCTTGTAATAAAGAGTGCCAGATTGCCTAAACAGGCTAGTCCCACATCACTTAAATTAACTGATCCTGTCACAGTGTCACTTAATTGGAGCTGTGCTATGGCAATAGCAGATAACCACACTATTTAAACAAGAAACTTTACCACTGACAACTGGATCATCATATATATGCTTCCCAGCCCATCTTTGAACACGGCCATTTCAGTCTAACTGAAAGTTTTTCTGTACTTACCTTTATAGAAGCTCCTATTAATTCACTGGATCGAGGTTGTGCCTAATCATAAACAAGAATTTATCTAATCAACTAATCATACTCAAGAACAAAGTTGATCAAGTAATCATAAACAATAATTTATCTTCCTTTGCTCAATCTATATTGTGCCTTAATTTTTTTCATAGAAAAGTGGGACAATTGATATGTTTGTTGATGGCTTTTCTTATGATATCAGAGTTTTAAATCTTGTAATTGGTTTACTATAAAAATTTTGCTTCAATATCTAATTTCATTCTGATATGAAAGTGTTAAATTTTTATACTAAAGTGGTTCATTCCTTGACACCTAATTTCATTTTAACATAAAAGTGCTAAATTATTGTACTAATATAAGATGATTTCCTTGGACGGCAACCAAATGTTAGTAATAAAAATAGTATGCTCTGTAATTTCCAATATGAAGATCAACCTCTCTGCATTTTCTAGGGCATCAGAGGCAATGACTATGGCTCCTCTGTCTTCCTGATCTTTAGACTTGAAAGATCTCATCAGCAGGCTTGTCTAGTCATCAATGGTTGCAGGATGCAGTGGAATGCAGATACAAATAGGGATTTCTTGGATGGGTGGCTTAAATTCAAAATCAAGCATTTCACAGACTACAGGGAATTCCACGCTGGAAATGTCCCCCACATGATTGAACAAATGGCAGCCACTTCTCATGCATTGCAGAGATGGCAGTATGCACAGGGTATCCGACACTTGTTGTAGTGTTCCAGGCTATTTGAGCTTGTCTTATTATTGTTATTTTTTTGCATTGCTCCATTTTATTGATATAATGCTACTTCATTTTGGTATTAGAGCATGGTGTGATATGACCATTATATGAGAGATAGAACTAGACTGTGTGAAAACCTATATAAATTTCTAAGGTTTGCATTGAAAAGAAGTTGCGTCCAAAGTGTTGTGGGTTTTGTGGTGCATAAGATTGAAGTGCGTGACTACGTGGAAGTGTGAGTATCTATGTGGACGAGAGACTCAAAGGATGGAGATGATACTGATTGAGTGAGTGGATTGATCTATGAAAGCATGGAGGATGTGCAACTAATGGAGCTTGAATAACACACTTCATTGTATTCTCTATTTAATAAAAATACTCTTTTTGGTGGTGGTTGAGTCCCAATTTTTTTTTATAGTTGTTCATGTCCTCGGTTGGAGTGGGACAATATATGTGTTCTCTTTTCTTTTTTTTTCTTCTTCATTCTTTTTTATGGTGACAAATAATATAGTTCTTCAAAGCTCACAATTTTTAAGTATTTTTATTAGAGAAAAAGAATGGAACCAATGCTTATCAACAAACATCTATGGGAATTAGTAGTTGATGGTTATTATTGATGAATTAAGTGGATATTTATTGGTTCTTGAAGAGATTTCTTCAAATGAGAACATGGA
>APFE030538961.1:80901-133561 GCA_000404065.3 Pinus taeda | reverse complement strand
GGTGCAATAGTTCTATGGTTCCTGAAAATGGAGCAGAAAATCTAGTGGTCTCTGGAGAGAAGACCATTGTTGTGGCATCAAAGGCTTGGACATATTGGAGAGAAAGGCCTTCGAATACTTCATGGTAAAGGTATGGTAGAAGGTATGAGTAATAGCTCTCCTCTGGATTTTGATTTCTGTGAAATTGTGTATATGGCAAGCAAAATCGGGTGAGTTTCCCCTCTGGTGGTAAGAGGACGAAACAAATATTAGAGCTTGTGCACAGTGATGTGTTTGGACCTGTGAAAGTTCCATCACTGGGTAAGTCTGTGTACTATGTATCATTTATAATGACTTCTCAAGGAATACATGGATATATTTCCTTAAGAAGAAATCAGAAGTCTTTGACAGGTTTAAAGAATTTAAGCCTCTGGTGGAAAATCCGACAGAGAAGAAGATAAAGGTACTGAGGACAGATAATGGTGGAGAATTCTACAGCAAGGAATTTGAAGAATTTTGTAAGAAGTCTGGTATAGCACGGCAGAAGACTACTCCATATACACCTCAGCAAAATGGAGTTGCAGAAAGAATGAACAAGACGTTGATAGAAAGGGCAAGAAGCATGCTCAGTGATTCCGAGTTAGGATAGGAATTCTGGGTAGAGGCGATAGAGACAACATGTTACCTGGTGAATAGATCACCTTCATCAACGTTGGAGGATAAAACTCCACAAGAAGTACGGACTGGTAAGAAACCCTCTCTTTCACATCTGAGGGGATTTGGATGTGATGCATATATACATGTTCCAAAGGAGAAACAAACCAAGTTGGATAGTAAATCTGAAAAGTGCATCTTTATTGGGTATAAGGATGGTTTAAAGGGTTATAAACTTTGGAACCCAGTAACAAGGAAGGTTGTGTACAACCAAGATGTGGTGTTAAGAGAGGTGAAAGATGTTATTAAACATCAAGTCCAACCAAAGGAACTTGTGAAGATAGAGTTTGAACTAAAGGAGGAAGAATCAGACTCTGCAGCAGAGGAGGAATCGGAAGATGAAGAGCCACAAACTCCGGCTGTGAGAAGATCAGCTCGAGAAAAAAGGCAGCCAGAAAGGTATAGTCCATCTGCTTTCTATTCAAACTTTGCTTTGTCTGTTACTGATGATGATCCCAGAACTGTGAAGGAAGCAGTGGATTCAGAGGATGGAAAACTCTGGAAAGAGGCCATGGTTGATGAAATGGAATCTTTGCACAAAAATGAGGCTTGGGATCTGGTGGAGTTGCCGGCTGGAAGGAAACCCATTGGGAGCAAATGGGTGTTCAAGAAGAAGACAAATGCAGAAGGGAAGGTGGAGAAATACAAAGCTCGGTTGGTAGCAAAAGGTTATTCCCAGGTGCCGGGAATTGATTTTGGTGATATTTTTTCTCCTGTTGCCAAGGTAACTTCTATTAGATTACTTTTATCTGTTGCCGCTGCTTTTGATTTTGAGGTAGAACAGATGGATGTGAAGACAACATTTCTTCACGAGGATTTGGAAGAGGAAATCTACATGAAGCAACCTGAAGGCTTTGCGGTGAAGGGTAAGAAAGAACTAGTATGCAAGTTAAAGAAGTCTCTGTATGGGTTAAAACAATCACCAAGGATGTGGTATCAGAAATTTGATACATTTATATGGGGACTTGGCTTCACCAGAAGCAAAGCAGATCACTGTGTGTATTTAAATTAATTGGTGACTGTGTTATTTATCTGGTCTTGTATGTGATGATATGTTGCTGGTTGGAAATGACAAAGAAATTATCCAGGATTTGAAGACCCAATTGTCCTCCAAATTCGACATGAAAGATCTTGGTGCTGCAAACTATATTTTGGGCATGGAAATTAAAAAGATCGAGCAAAGAGGAAGCTCTAGTTAAACCAGAGGAAGTATGTCAAGACAATACTGTAGAGGTTTAATATCCAGGATAGTAAACCAATGAAGATTCATATTCTTGTAGCTGTAAAGTTATCTATTGAACAGTGTCCTAAGACACAAGAAGAGGAAGAGGACATGTCCCGTGTTCCATATGCAAGTGCAGTTGGTAGCCTGATGTATGCAATGGTCTGTACTAGACCAGAAATTGCATATGCAGTGGGAGTATTGAGCAGGTTTATGTCAAAACCAGGAAAGGAGCATTGGACAGTAGTGAAGCGGGTTTTCAAGTATTTGTGTGGCACTAGTGATTATGGTTTGTGCTACCAAGGAAGACCAGGATTGGAGAAAGTGTTGGATATTTGTGGCTTTGTTGATGCAGACTAGGCTGGAGATCTAGATCAGAGAAGATCTACAAGTGGGTATGTGTTTAACCTATTTGGAGGTGCAGTCAGTTGGATGAGTAAGAAATAGTCTATAGTGGCACTGTCAACTACAGAGGCAGAATACATGGCAGCCATTCATGCAAGCAAGGAAACAATTTGGTTGTAGAGATTGTGTTCAATTATGGGATTAGTATAGGGAGCTATAAGGATAAACTGTGACAGCAAAAGTGCAATTTTCATGGCAAAGAACATTGCATATCATTCAAAGACAAAGCACATTGATGTTTAGTATCACTATGTGAGGGATATGATAGAAGACAAAAAGGTGTTGCTAGTAGAGGTGGACACTTTGAAGAATACTGCAGATGCATTGAAAAAATCTGTGAGCTCTGAGAAGTTCTCTTGGTGTAGAGAAACAATGGGCATTGTAAGGATGGATAAATGACTAAGCTCTCTTGTGGCCCCCTCTGGAAAGAAAACAACAAGTGGGAGAATGTTGGGTTGTGTTATATTCTTTCCACGACCAGCCCACATAGTTAACCGGGGGGTTAGATGGGGAGCAGAGCCCCCCATTCGTTGCAGCAGGGGGGTCACAGGGGGTTTGAGGGGTGCAGGTAACCCCACTTTATGGGGTCTGGGAAAGCACCCTGGAAAATTTTGGTTTTGGAACCTATGTTAGGTTGGGCGACCCACCTATGGTTTTGTGCATGATTTTTGCACATGTTTTTGGACGCGATGGTTTTCGGTCCATGGTATTTGATGCTTTGGCATGTATAAATATGTATTATAACATTGAAAGGAACATAATGAAAAATCAAGCTGGTAGTCCCAGTTTTGGGATCTAGGGGAAAATCTCTGTGTATATGTGTTTTATGTGTTATGCTCTTGCATTTTTTATTTTATGTGTTTTAGAATTCGTATGCAGGTAATTTTTGTACGGGGTTAAAACCTACAATAAAGACTGAATTTTTGAAAACTTCTCATTGGAAATCTAAATTGGTCCATTTTGCACAAAACCTATGTCCCAAATTTTCAAGGTTCGCCTTCATTTGTCCAGAAAGTCCAATCCAAAACCGTCACTTCTTATCCCAACGAATTTCTGAGTTGGAATATTTGATTATGAGTTGGAAATCAAATTTGCAATCTAGAAAATATCTTGGAGGTTAAAATCATGAGTGATAAAAATTCATTAATAAACCATCATTGGAAAAATAATGCATAATAATCTTCAATGTATTAAAAATAAAGGAGAAAAAATAGTATTTCTCCATAAGAGCATAAATAATTATAAAATGGAATTATATGATAAATTATGATAAATGACATGATAAAGAATGGTAGAAATGGATGAAATAGACGTTAAAAAGTGATAATAATAATGACAAATTAGTGGCCCAACAGAAACTATCGTGGCTGAGCTGGGTACTTCACTTCTCTCCTGCTTGGGTTTTTCTTGGGCCAATTCTTATTTCATCTGGCAATGCTCTTGGTCTACTAGTTACTCTTAATTTTAGTCTTGTGCTTTTCTTGTTCCTAGCAGTGCCCTAATTTCTTGATGGGATCCTTTAGGGTTTGGCTTTCTAGCAATTCGGTTTTATCTCTAAATTCTATAGGTACTCCACTAATAACCCTCTGAATCTTTTCCTTCTCATCCTTGAGATATGGCACATACCTCATCAACTCCAAAAACCTGGTGACATACTCATCATTGGTTAATTGTCCCATTTTGAGTTCAAAAAGAACTTTTGTTTTGTTATCATAGTATTGTTCAAACAGGTATTTCTCTCTGAATATTTTCTCAAACTCATCCCAGGTTATCTCCTCCTCAGTGATGGATCTAACATTCTTCAATTATTCCCACCATATAGCGGCTTTCCCCTTCAGACTGTATGTAACAACTCTAGCATTCATATTCTTAGAATAGCCATGTATTCTGAAAAATTTCTTCATTTCTAGTAGCCACGCTTCTGCATCCTCTACTTTCTTCATGTCCCCATCAAATGTAGGTGGTTTTTCCTTCTTAAACTCTTCAAGCATATACTCCTTTTCCTTTTCCTTTCTTATTGAGTAATGGTGATGTCGAGAATGGTGATGCCTCTGTGCAACTAATTTAGATGGTTTGATTGAATGTTGCACCTACATGTTGGTCCCTTTTCTTAAAGTACTCAAAATTTCACCTCATGGCACATTGTCCTTGCTTCCTTTCCTATGCCACTTTATGGATTTGTCATCATTTGTTCCTGTTCAGGAGCTCAAGTCCAAGCCATGGAAAAGGCTCAAAAATTGAAAGTGTTCAAAAACAATTATAACCTAAATGACCGGATAGGCCTCGTTGATACAATCTTGTTGCCATGAACGACACTCAAATCTGACACCGTATGGAGGAGTTCTCACCTTTTGGAAATGCCCAATAAATTGCAAAATTTGAATTAATATATATATATATATATATATATTCCCTAGAATATTCGTTGGAATATTCTATTTTAGAGGACCAATTGGGAGCTGACACGTGGCTTGCTTGGAGGCCGCCACGTGGCCGCAAGTCTACAAAATTTGTTTTGGCTAAATTTTATGGAGCTCTCAGGAATCGACACCGGGTTAGGTGGCCGCTAGCCCACAGGCCCGACTGGCCCTCCTAACGTTGGTTCTTAGGAACATATGGGCGCATTTTATATTTAAAGTTGATTAAGGTTTCATTTGGGTGCAAAAAGGGGCCAACCCCTAACCATATGACCTTGGCATGGAATCAAAGGCTTAAACTCGACGGCAATGGTAAACCCCGACAGTTAAGGGCATGTGGTCACATGCACATGGTTACCACCAGCAGTTAAGGTCCATTTGGTGGTCAATGTGGCGGAGTCTGCCAATTTAGGTGCAGATTCCAAAAATAGCGGGACTAACTGCAATTCATCCACATTTAGTGGAGTTTTTTTAGGACAAACTAGACTAAACTTCTGGAGGTCATAACTTTGGCTAAGGAGAACCTTTTTGGATGAATTTTTTTTGATTTCATATATTCTCATCATTCTGGAGCCATTGGTATAGGTTGCAGAGCCATTGGAGTTCATCTTCAGCCCCGTTTGCTTCAGGGAAGCCAAGAGAGCCATTAGGGCCAAGAGGGAGTTAGAGTTGTGTTAGGTTATGCTTAACCATTTGAAGTGAACCAATAGTCATTTTCAGCTATTTTCAGCATTCTAGAGCTGTTGGGATAAGTTCCAAAGGTAGTAGATGTGTTCTATAACCATTTAGCTTCAAGGAAGCTTTTTGAGCCATCAGGGTATTTGGGAAATGGAGCTGTTTTGAGTTGTACCTCTCCGTTTGAGGTGAAACAAAGATCATTTCCTACTATTTTCAACCTTCTGAACCTATTGGAAGAGGTTTTAGATCCATTTGAAGACTTTTAGAACCCAAAAAGCTTCAGGAGAGTTTTAAGAGCCTGGAGGGCCATTTGGAGAAAGCACTGTATTGGGTAATCTTTCACTGTTTAGTGATTTTGGAAAGGCATTCTCAGCTTTTTCATGTCTTCTGAATCTATTTTTGCATTCAGATTTGCCTTTTGAGGTACTTTTACACTTGTATTAGCATTTTGAAGCATTTTAATACAAGAGGACAAGCTCATTTTGGGAGGCTTGATCCAGTAGACGTAGCCCAGGAGGGGTGAACTGCTCATCAAACATCTGTGTCATTTTATGCTGAAGATATCTTGCTAAAAAAATCTGATTCTGTATGTTAAACAATAAATTGAAATAATCCTCCTTCACACATAAGACTCAGAAAGTTATTGTTTATTCCACAAGACAAGAAGTATTTTGCACACATTTAAATTAATGAAGATGGATACCTTGCACACATTTTCAAGTACTTCCATATTCTGATCAAATGGTATCAGAGCTCAGGATTAGAGCATTAGAAGCTAGATTTTTTACTCAACATTTCCTTTTGTGCAAAAGCTATTAGGGTTTATGTTGCAGCTATAACACAAGATACTGCTTGAATAAGAAGGGGTTTTTTGTTTGACATTTGGTTAAAGCTTGTCATTTGATTGAAAGCTTTGAGAAATCTTATTTGGAAGTTTGTTTTGTTTATTTGACCATTTACATAATGTCAACTTCTTCTATAAGGGAAGATTCCTCCTTCAAGAAATTCTTCAATGATGACATGAAGAAAGAGCTCATTAAGGTGAAGGACATGGTGTAGATTCTCATATTGGATCAAAGAGAAAGTGTTAAGCTTCATGCACAATTATTGGCTATGAAGGAAGAGAAGGAAGCAATTCTCCAAAGGTTGCATGACATGGAGAAACAACTCCTTCAAGCTCAAGAAGCTTTGCCCAAGAAAATTCCTGATGAGGAGGTAAACCATTCAAACTTGTCTTCAATTTCCTCTATTAAAAAGTGTGTTGGTTCTTTTGAAAAACATACAAGAGGTATAAGGTCCAATTTAATGTTTAAGATGTGCTATCAAGAAGGCAAAGGTTTGGGCAAGCATGCACAAGGCATGGTTGATCCTATTTCAGTTGTGGAGTAACCCAAGAATGTTGGTCTTGGATATGTGCAGTCTAATGGTGAAGAATTGAAATCTTTGAATGCATGTGATGTAGATTTGAAAAGAACTTTTGTTCCAAGTTCTAATACACAAACATGTCAAGTTTGTTTTCAAGTTGATTGCCATTGTGTTAAGCCTTCATTGCAGCAAGTAGAGGATAAACATGTCACTTTTGGCTAGCCTTACAGTTACATTGATGAAAGTCTGAAGAAGAAAGCTGTCTCTTTCGCCAGTTCATCGTCTCTAGAAGACAAAAAGGATGGACATTCCATGCAACAAAAGAGTTATAAACATTCACATGATCAATTTGATTATGTTTCATCAAAGGATGATAATTTTGCTTATTCAAATGAAAGAAAGTTTTGTTGCACATTTTGTGGTGGATTTAACCATGTTGCTTCAGGTTGCTAGTTGAAAAAGAAAGCACACAGGAAGTAGAAGAAGCAAAGAAAAATTTCACAGAAAGTGATGGAAAGTTTCACATTTTGTCAAAAGAAGGGACATCATGTTCCTCATTTTTCGACTTTGCATCCAACTCATCTTCCAAAGCACATGCAACTAGGTTGTGTCAATTGTATAGCACATTTCATTGTGAACTTGTTGTTGATGTCGTATGTTGCACAAGGTGCATTTGGTGTCGATTGGTGCAGAGAACGAAGTGTCGGTGCAAAGCAGTGCAAGATTCCATGAGATGGAAAGGCATGCAAGCAAAGAGGGCAGAAAGTTCAACAAGTATCATTGCTATTTTCAGAATGTCATATTTGTATGGCGAGAAAACTTGGTCAGGATTCAACACAAGTACATGGCTCATTTAGCAAAATTCACCATGAGGATAGTTGGCAAGTCAGGATAATTTATGGAGGCTACACAGAAGAGGATGATGTTGTTATTCTCTCATTTACTATTCAGTTCAGCTCATCACTTTAGTGAGCTTTTGGGATCCAAAAGCTTCTCATTTGGGAGGTGTGATCAGGAGCTCAAGTCCAAGCCATGGAAAAGGCTCAAAAATTGGAAGTGTTCAAAAACACTTGCAACCTGAATGACTGGATAGGCCTCGTTGATACGATCCTGCTACTGTGAACGACACTCAAATGAGGAGTTGTCACATTTTGAAAATGCCCAATAAACTGCAAAATTTGAATTTCAAAAAAAAAAAAAAAAAAAAAAAATTCACTGGAATATTCCATTTTGGAGGACCAATTGGGAGCTAACATTGGGCCTGCCCGGAGGCTGCCACGTGGCCCCAACTCTACAAAATTTTTTTTGGCTAAATTTTATGGAGCTCGTAGGAATCGACCCCGAGTCAGGTGGCTGCCAGCCCACAGGCCCGACCGACCCTCCTAACGTTGGTTCTTAGCAACATATAGCCGCAGATTATATTTAAATTTTATTAAGGTTTCATTTGGGCATAGAAAGGGGCTAGCCCCTAACCATATGACCATGGCATAGAACCAAAGCCTTAAACTCGGAGGCAATTGTAAACCCTGATGGTTAATGGCAGATGGTCACATGCACATGGTTACTGTAGGAAATTACGGTCCATTTGGCGATCAGTTTGGAAAAGTCTACCAATTTAGGTGCAGTTGCCAAAAATAGTTAGACTAACTGCAGTTCATCCACAATTAATGGAGTTTTTTTAGGCCAAACTGGAATAAACTTTTGGAGGTCATAAATTTGGCTAGGGAGAACCTTTTTAGATGAAATTTTCTTTGATTTCATATCTTCTCATCATTCTGGAGCCATTGGTACAGGTTACAGAGCCATTAGAGTTCATCTTCAACCCTGTTTTCTTCAGGGAAGCTAAGAGAGTCATCAGGGCCAAGAGGGAGTTGGAGTTGTGTTAGGTTATGCTTAACCATTTGAAGTGAACCAATAGTCATTTCCAGCTATTTTCAGCATTAAAAAGCTATTGGGATATGTTCTAGGGGTAGTAGAGGTGTTCTACATCCATTTTAGCTTCAGGGAAGCTTTTTGAGCCATCAGGGCCATTTGGGAAATGGAGTTGTCTTGAGTTGTACCTCTCTGTTTGAGGTGAACCAAAGATCATTTCCTGCTATTTTCAACCTTCTGAACCTATTGGAAGAGGTTTCAGATTTGTTTGAAGATTTTCAGAGCCCAAAAAGCTTTAGGAGAGTTTTCAGAGCCTGTAGGGCCATTTGGAGAAGGCACTGTATTGGGTAATATTTCACTGTTTAGTGATTTTGGAAAGGCATTCTTAGCTTTTTCTTGTCTTCTGAATCTGTTTTTGCATTCAAATTTGCCTATTGATATACTTTTACGCTTGTATTAGCATTTTGAAGCATTTTAATACAAGAGGACAAGCTCATTTTGGGAGGCTTGATCCAGCAGATGTAGCCTAGGAGGGGTGAACTGGTCATCAAACATCTATGTCATTTTATGCTGAAGATATCTTGCTGAACAAATATGATTTGATATGTTAAACAATAAATTGAAATAATCCTGCTTCACATAAGACTCAAAAAGTTACCAAAAATCACCTTTTTTATTCCACAAGACAAGAAGTATTTTGCACACATTTAAATTAATGAAGATAGATACCTTGCACACATTTTCAAGTACTTCCATTTTCATATCAGCTCCATTGGTATTTTCTTTTGTTCCCTGCAGGATTTTTCCATCTCTATGCCTTTCCCTCCTCTCAGATTGCCTTTGCCTCTTCCAATCCAAGAGACTTTGCAAGATGACTGCATTGATCTTTACTTTCTTTTCTTGGGTTATTACCAGCCTCTCATTATCATCCTTAAATCTTCTCACCTCATCCTTAGGCTTCTCAAGGTATCCATCTAGTATGGGGAATGATTTCCTCCCCTTAGCCAATTAATCTCTCTTTTGCATTAACTCTAACCCCATCACTTCCATGTTGTGACTGATCAAAATTATATTCAATCATTTTTGTCCTCATTACTATAATTTTTTTTTCTTTTTTTTTTCTTATGATGTGCTATCAACCACACACATCGTTAGCCATTTTCAAAATAATAATGCAACCTTGGGATCAAGATGTTACCATGGAGTTTCTGATGTGACAAAACAATTATGTTAGTGTGTCAATTACATTTACAAATCATATGCATGAATCATTATGTCCCTTCAACATGATAACTAGACTAGTAGCATAAACATGACAAGAAAAATCAGCAAATCCACAATTTACAATCATCAAATACACAACATAGATATAGTCCTATTTTCAGACGTTTTAAATAATCTTAGTTCCTCTTTCTTTTTTGCAATTCGTGATCAAGAAGCAATCTGATTTTTAGCACTTAGAAAATTATTTTTTATTCATTTCGTTTATCATCACTTTTGTGATGAAGCCCATCCAATTTAGTTTTTGAACTTGGATAGCTCTGATACCATTTTGTGACCTACCCAATCACTTTTGTCACCTCGAGGGATGGGGTATAAATTTTTGTTTTCTCTTCTCATTCCTTCCCAATTGCCCAAGTGCTTAGCCTATCTCATCCTTTCCGGGTTGAATTCTCTTTATTAATGACTCTGCGCCAATGGAGTCATTTCAACTTCCCTCACATCACCACTTTGTTCCACCTAGTGGTAGAGGTGAGATGATTTGGCTGTGGGACCAACTTCATCCAATAATGTCACCAGTAGGCTTGCATGGATGGCCTATGTGATCACCCAACATCATCTCACTAAGTTCTTCCTAGCACACTCTGACTCTCCTATATCAACAGTGCTCTGGGTGAACCTTAGTGGGTTGACATGGTACACAGGCCAATCCCCAACTAATGGTGATACTACAACGGAGCAGGCCCTGCCATGTACACCTCTGACATCATGTCACCATGCCTTGCCTGATGTTATTGATTGTGCCCTCTTCTCATTGTTTATGGCTATGCATTTGAGCTTACGTGGGTTGTGGGCCAACCCACCCACCAATAACAACATTGTCAAGCACACGTTGTATGTCACATCATCCCGATGCTTAAACCTTGGCTCTTCCTCGTTGCACTCTTAGAAATGTTTCGGGGATAAGCCTTTGGGCTCCATTCTTTGGGCCACGTTATTTACCTCCCAACCAATAGTTCACTGCCACCTATCCATCTAGGAGCCCTCAATCTCAAATATCGACTCTCCTACTAAATTCCAATTCACATTTGGTTACAAGGTTCCATTATTCTGACCTCCCAGAACTTTCGACATCATCTTCATTAGGAGATCTATCGCATGACGATATCAGGTCTGTCAAATGATAGATTTCTCGGCAACTCGGTCAAGTTAACCTCTTGGATTTAACTCGTATGAGAATTTATGCCACATCATCTCTCACTTGAATGTTTTGGAGAATTTAGCATATATGTATAAATACTAATTCACTAGACAAGTAGCTATGCCTAGAACAACAGTTTAAAGTGTTTTAGACTTTCCCTATAAGCAATAGATAAGAAGAGAGGATAGAAGGCCTACCTGTAGTTCCGCTTTCCTCTTGTCTCCCTTGTATCGATTCCATCGCTTCTTCCCATACTTAAACCACTTGAAAATTACCCTATCAACACAACAAAAGAAGAAAATCGATCAAAGCATATGATCCATTGAATATAAATGAAAAGAATCAGAAGCAATTCATACATATAAGCATTATGAAAGAATATAAATATGGGAAAAGGTTCAAACACTTTATTAGATAGAAGAAGGAATTACAACCATCAGTATCTGATTCAAAGTCATTCCTCCAACTTGGATTCCATCCACATCACATCAAAAGCAAGACAAACTTGTGGCATCACATCATTTGCTCCAAAGTCAAGTCTCATAGCAGCATTATCTCCTTACAATTCAACATAGTCCAGCCCTTGATCACTTAGATGAGTGGTCAATTTATATGAAGATGAAGGAGGTTTTGTCATTAATGGTGACATTGAATGGCCTTTCATACTTAGAATTAGTTCCATGGAGGAAGGGATGAGAGGATAAGATGATCCTTAACTCATTCCTCATCCATTTTCAAGATCATAAGAGTTTATAAGATAGGGAAACTTCTAGATGACCCCACAAGATAAGAATATTCCCAAACCCTATCTGAATTTCACTCATTCTCACCTAATGCAGATGAAAGAAATCCTAAGTGCTCTGCAGATCACCCTGGCAATGGACTTAGTTGCTCTGCAGTGCACCTTCATAAGGGCTTACCTGCGCTAGTCCCTCTAGAGGCAATCTCTGGATGTCTTCAAGTCATGAAACAGTCTGGGAAGGAGGCATTCAAAGGGTTGACTTGTTTAGGGCATGAAACAACTGATTTAGGGTTTGATGAGTCCTAAATCACTAATCTGAATGTTGGGATATGATGTGCCCAAATGGATCTATAATAGTTGCCCCCTAAAGCATGAAGTCAGAAAAATGCCAATGTCGAATGAAATGCTTTACGATGTGATGAGGAGGTATCAAAGTGGAAGGTGACCTACATCAATTACAATACATATATCATGATATTTGATTTTACATGAATAGCTGAGGGAAGGCATACCCATGCTCAACTTATAAACTTTCATTACATGTACATAAACAGTCATCTACAGATATAGTCCCATGATCGGAATGAATATCAATGTTAAGCCATTGTACATATGATTTAGTACTCTTGATATCACAGCCCGGATGGATGAAACTAGATCTGGGGTCTTCAATCTCGTTCAACTGTTCGCTCAAGTAAGAGTCTAACCATGTGAATATGTGATCTGAAGTCGAACATGGGAAGACACCATCTGATTACCAACCGATGATGTAAGTTGTTAACAAATGCAAGAGAAATCACTGATAATGATAATGATCCTCAAGGTACTGCAGTACATTTTGCATGGTGTGAATGTATGATTTGATATCGAACACCATACAACGTCTTTTGGTCAAAGGCCATTGATGTATGCCTATCACTGAAAGCGAGAAACCTACCATTGATGTATGCAAGCCTCAAGGTACTGAATGTGTGTTTCTAAGTAAACTTCTTGGATAATGAGTTGAAGTCAAAAAGAAGCGACTCGTCGCAAGAGGGCCTTGATGTATCCCTCATAAACGACACAAAATGAGTATAGTAATTTTAGAGATGGAATTTGACTGACGATACAAAGTTCAGGAATGGTACTCATGAAAATGAAGGTTTATGGTATTGCAAAAGATGGATTTTGACTGGATGACTTCTGCTGAACATGTCGGTGACACTAGAGTGAATTGGTAGAATTGACCCAAAACAAAGCAATGGATGGTATGATAGACCAATGGTATGATAACCATCAAGCTGATAACCCAACCCAAATAGTCACGGTGATGGAGAAAAAGAGTCATGTTCAAGAGCGACCTACTACCATAAAGTGGTTTTCCATTTTTCCCATTTTCCCCAGTCATTGCTGACCAGTACCTCTTTATTTTTATCAAGCTTGAGGAGGATAACATATGCTTGTTGTATAATTTCACCCTTTGGGCGAATCCATCGCTATTTTATGTTTTAACGAGTCTAGCGAAGGTGAAACTCGATCTTGTCTAGATGGACAAGTTTGTCGCTATTGGATGTTTTTAACAAGTTTAACGAAAAAGATAACTCAGTCCTTTTCATGTTTAGAGAGTTTCAAAAGGTACAAAAAGAAAAATCCACAAGTTCTTTTTCATAAATTAATATCTCAATTCCGAAAAAGCGTAAAATAATACAAGAGAGATATCATTTCCAATCCATTAACAAGCTAGAAAGGACAAGCGCTCGACAATCTTTTCATATTTAGAGAGTTTGAAAAGAGCTTAAAGATGACTCCACTTTGAGGAACGAGTGGTGTCTAGGATATAAACTGGTTTCAGTGATGTTGGAACTTCTCAAAACATGTTGATTTATGTGAAGAGGTTGGCTAATAAGACCACTCATTGTAACTGTTCCTCAAAAAGGGTAAAACAACCAAGTGAAAGCGTATGATTGGCCAAAGGGATGGTGGCGATGGGATGAAAACAACCAAGGCTCATCTGATGAAAGAGGTTGATAGAATGGCAATCACGAGGGTTAAAAATGGAAATGTGTTCATTTTTAGACAAGCTTGAACCATAGGGAAATATGCTTGGGTTTAGTTTCATTTTTACACAAGCTTAAAATGAAATAACTATGCTTGAGATTAGTTTACATGCCCCCAGCATGATGAAAGGGAGAGTCTCCTAGAACCAGATGGAAGTCCCTGCAGTGAATTAGGATGGTTATCCAACACCTTTTGGCTTCGTCCAGATAGGGACAAAGGTGAACGGGGTGATTCCCTTCACATAACCTACAGGGAGACTTAACTTTACCATTAGGTTCATGCCCCCCAAGCTTCATTACATTTACCTAAGTAGACTACTCATGGCTATCAAGTGGATGGAATGAAGGTTCTTTTATGAGATCAAGTGAAAGAATCGACTAGGATTTTACGAGATCCAATCAAAGACTCGACTTGGAACTTGGGACCTTGTTTCATTTTTTAATGAGCTTGACACAAGACAAGGAACTCTGCTCAAATTCCTTGTTTCATTTTTTAACGAGGTTAACACAAGACCAAGAACTATCCTCATGGGATTTCTTTCATTTTTTAACGAGGTTGACACAGTAAAAGAAATATCCTTGTATTCCTTGTTTCATTTTTTAACGAGGTCGACACATGACCAGGAACTATCCTCATATCCTTGGTTTCATTTTTTAACGAGGTTGACACAAGACAACGAACTATCCTCATATTGATTGTTTCATTTTTTAACGAGGTTGACACAAGACAAGGAACTATCCTCATGGACCTGCTTCATTTTTTAACGAGGTTGAAACAGTAAAAGAACTATCCTCATGTTCCATGGGATCACAACTCATAAGAGGTCATGAAGGAGAGATCTGGTTCCAATGCCCCCAGTACATGATGTATAACATCACTGAATTGATCGTTAGTTGATGTAGGTATGGAACAGGTTGCCACATAATTAACCTGTGGCATGGATGATACCATTTGTACAAAAGGACCATTTAGGGAAGATGGTTGACTAGGAGCCATATTTGGACTAAGAAATGAAAGTTGGTCAATGATGACAATTCCACCTTCATGTTGGAAACACATCACTCGAAAGAGTGTGGAAACAATAGCTCCCATGTCGTAAACATAGCCATGCCCTAGAAGTAAATTATAATCTAAGGGGTTTGGGACTACCATCACGTTCAAATAAATGATTTTTCCTCCCAAAGTAATAGGCAACTAAGGGAGGATCCCTAATGGTTGACTAGTTCCTCTGTTAAAGCCCAACAGATTCTGGGTAATAGGCACAAGTGGTGCGAACCAAGCACTTACCAAGTAGTTGAGGAAAGGATACTCACAGATGCACCTTCATCTATAATAGTTTCCAGTATAATCATATTACAAACTTGTACTATGATCTGGAAAGGCACATAAGAAGGAAGACAGAATCCTGCCAGTTGATTCCAATCAAAGGAAGTGACCAGACTACTTGGAGGGGGTACCGTAAGAATGGGAGAA
The DNA here is from genome assembly GCA_000404065.3 of Pinus taeda. NCBI lineage: Eukaryota > Viridiplantae > Streptophyta > Pinopsida > Pinales > Pinaceae > Pinus > Pinus taeda. The sequence goes on along the minus strand of APFE030538961.1, from coordinate 118,235 downwards.
TTAACCCCTTGAGTTACGAAAGCGGGAGGATTTTTGTCCTATCTTGATGGAACAAGAGGACTGCCTCTAAGCTCATTAGAATATGAAGAAACGAAAAGAACCTAAGTGGTATCATATTCACTCTCTTCGGGAAAGGTATGATTAGCTGAAGGTGAAATTAGGTCAACTGTTACCTCAACCTATTGATTTGGGTTGGGTATAGACTCATAGGATTCACTTTCGGAAAGAGTGGGTTTGACCGACGGTTGATTTTGGTTAGTCGATTCATCAACTAGTGATGGATTTAGGGAGAGTTTCCTGTAACTAGATGGAAATCGCTATGGTGAAGCAGGACGGTTATCCAACACTTTTTTGGCTTCATCCAGATAGGGACAAAGGTGAATGGGGTGATTCCCTTCACATAACCTACAGGGAAACTTAACTTTACCCTTCTTTCCATGAACTTTACTATCACTAGTTGATGATGTGTCACCAACATGATCACATGAAGTTGATGACATGAGATGTTGTGAATGGGAATACCATTCTTCTAAGGTTTGAGGAATATCAGGACAATTTCGAAGAAGATGGTCTCCGGCACAAATTTTGCATGGATGTCGAACTTTGTGAGGCTTGACGGACAGTTTTTCATCAGATGTTGCATTCAAAGCAATGGTTGCTTGATTTCCCCTCTGCTGAATTTGCTTCTTCTTCTTCTTTTTCTTCCCTTTATTCTTCTTCTTAGCCACCTGGTTACTAGTGCCAATACTTTCACCAGGCGAAGAGGAAGAAGGGGAGGAAGAAACAACTGAGGAAGAAGGCAAAGGATCAACTTTAGGATCAACTGGAGGTTAATTTTGTCTAGTTGGAGGTGTACTCAATTGCGGAGAAATCATGACATTTTGAACCAAGGAGGTTGAAAACAACCATATTGGTAAGCCAATGGTAAATCCTAGAAGGGACAATGTAGCCATATAAGGAGCACAAATATTTCCGAAAGGAGGAAAAGGACTAGGATTCCCATCAAAAGGAATTCCTTGATTGGTGGACTCCGGATTTGTCGCCATATGTTTCAACCTAAGATCAACTAAGGAGTGAGTGTGGAGGATGTTATTCACATTCAATTAAATTTATTTTAATCAAAGTAACATAACAAAAAAAAAGAGGGATAATCTAGGAAAAAGGTTTACTAGGCAACTGTGAATTGCAAAATACCTCCTGACGAACCAAGAAGTACGGGCAAGAAATCTCCCCGAATGTTGTGTTCAGTGTGTCACAGTGTACAAGGCAGCTGACTCGGTTACCTCAGGATGGATAGCAACCTAATTTTGTCCTCCCATATGCACTCGAAGGTACATGGAGGCCTAGTCCATATAAGCGATGTCTAATGCAAAACCGCATAGTGAGAGCATTCCCATGTACTTTACGTACTGTAACACTGCCCTATATACCCGAAGGTACGTGGACGAGCTACAACATACTCATGTACGTGGAATGAGGTATCACACTTTGGACGTATTGTAGACAAGTTAGCAACAACTGCTTTGTTTTACAATGCCGGAACACGTCTCTAGCCTAGACCTTTAAATGTTTTTCGTTAAGTGACAATGCTCCATTAGGTAAATTCAGATAAATTTTAAGTTGATATTCTTTAGAATTTTCCTTTCAGGGTTCACCACGTGATGTATGTTTGCAATTCCTAAAATGCAACTAATATGATAAGCATTCTTTCCATTCAATTTAACAATGAAAATCCTTAGCTAGTATGGATAAAGCAATCAAATTTTTGGCAAAGAGCAAACAACACATCTAATGCAACTTCCCTAGATATTCCTTTCAAGAATTCACAAACTACAATATGAACGATGCAAGTTTTTATGTTCGAATCCCTTAATGTTATGATGAACAAAAAGAAATATGCACATATAATCAATCAACCTTTAATAAGAATGAAGACTTTAACGACAGTTCTGTTTCGAAGGAAAATAAGACTTTACGACAATTTCTTTTGAACAAAGATTAATCAACTATATTCTAACTTTGACTATAAACTCATAATGAAAAATAAAACATTAAAGAATCATTAATCAATAAGATCAAAATAGGGCTAGCAAAGGAGATAAACACTCATTTCTAGAGAGATAACATTCATTGATCAATCAACAAACAAACAAAGAAAGAAAACTTGGTAAAAACTCTTTCCAAAGGTGGGAAACTAATCCTAGATGGATTAACGTAGCCTAGAGTGGGAGACAATGTGCTTCAGAGCACTCTCTCTAAGTCAGGGATGCTCTGCAGCACACTGTGTCCCTCAAAAGCCTGCGCTGGTGACAGTAAGCCATTTCAAGAGGCAATTTGACATAGTTTTGACCAATTTTTCAATGTAAACAACTGAATTACACTTTATGAACAAAAATAGAGTCTACAAGGATATCTTAGGAGGTGGATAAGCTACTAGGAAAGAGGATTCTTCCCTAGCGGAGTCGTCAATTTGTTTTGGAGAATTTAGCATCTACGGATAAACACTAATTCACTAGATAAGTAGTTGTGCCTAGAACAATAGTTTAAAGTGTTTTAGACTTTCCATATAAGCAATAAATAAGAAGAGAGGATTGAATGCCTACCTGTAGTTCCGCTTTCCTCTCGACTCCCTTGTATTAATTTCGTCGCTCCTTCCCATAATTAAACCACTTGAAAAATACCCTGTCAACACAACAAAAGACGAAAACCGATCAAAGCATACGATCAGAAGCAATTCATACATATAAGCATTATGAAAGAACACAAATATGGAAAAAGATTCAAAAAAATTATTAGATAGAAGAAGGAATTACAACCATCAATGTCTGATTCAAAGTCATTCCTCCAGCTTGGATCCCATCCAAATCACATCAAAAGCAAGACAAGCTTGTGGCATCACATCATTTGCTCCAAAGTTAAGTCTCATAGCAGCATTATCTTCTTACAATTCAACATAGTCCAGCCCTTGATCACTTAGATGAGTGGTCAATTTATATGAATATCAAGGAGGTTTTGTCATTAATGGTGACATTGAATGGCCTTCCATACATAGAATTAGTTCCATGGAGAAAGGGATGAGAGGATAGGATGATCCTTAACTCATTCCTCATCCATTTTCGAGATCATAGGAGTTTATAAGACAGGGAAACTTCTAGATGACTCCACAAGATAAGAATATTCCCAAACCCTATGTGAATTTCGCTCATTCTTGCCCAACGCAGGTGAAAGGAAGCCTAAGTGCTCTGCAGATCACCCTGGCAATGGACTTAGTTGCTCTGCAGTGCACCTTCATAAGGGCTTACCTGCGCTTGTCCCATCTAGAGGCAATCTCTAGATGTCTTCAAGTCATGAAACTGTCTGGGAAGGAGGAATTCAAAGGTTTGACTTGTTTAGGGCATGAAACAACTGATTTTAGGGTTTGATGAGTCCTAAATCACTTATCTGAATGTTGGGATTTGATGTGCCCAAATGGATCTGTAACATGGGAAGACACCATCTGATTACTAGCTGATGATGTAAGTTGTTAACAGATGCAAGAGAAATCACCGATAATGATAATGATCCTCAAGGTACTACAGTACATTCTGCATGGTGTGAATGGATGATTTGATGTCGAACACCATACAAAATCTTTTGGTCGAAGGCCATTGGTGTTTGCCTATCGCCGAAAGTGAGAAACTTTCCATTGATGCATGTAAGCCTAAAGGTACTAAATGGGTGTTTCTAAGTCAACTTCTTGGATAATGAGTTGATGTCAATGAGAAGCGACTCATCGGAGGAGGGCCTTGATGTATCCCACATCAATGACACGAAACAAGTATAGTGATTTTAGAGATGGAATTTGATTGACGACACAATGAGGAATGACGGTCATGAAAATGAAGGTTTATGGTATTACAAAAGATGGATTTTCACTGGATGACTTCTCTTGAACATGTCGGCGACACTAAAGTGAATTGGTAGCATTGACCCAAAACAAAGCAATGGATGGTATGATAGACCAACAGTGTGATAATCATCAAGCTAATAACCCAACCCAGATAGTCATGGTGATGGAGTAAAAGTTTCATGTTCAAGAGCGACTTGCTACCATAAAGTGGTTTCCTTTTTTCCCATTTTCCCCAATCATTGCTAACCAATACGCCTTTGGGCTCCATTCTCTAGGCCATGTTAGTTACCTCCCAACCAATAGCACACTGCCACCTATCCATCTAGGAGTCCTCGATCTCAAATATCGACTCTCCTACTAAATTCCAATTTGCATTTGGTTACAAGGTTCCAATATTCTGACCTCCCAGAACATGATTTAGCCATGGGATCGACTTCATCCAATAATATCACCAGTAAGCTTGCATGGATGGCCTATGCAATCACCCAACATCATCCCACTAAGTTCTTCGTGGCACACTCTGACTCTCCTATATCAATAATGCTCTGGGTGAACCTTAGCGGGTAGACATGGTACACGGGCCAGTCCCCAACTAATGGCGATACCACAACAAAGCAGGCACTGCCACGTACACCTCTGACATCATGTCACCACGTATTGCCTGACGTTATTGATTGTACCCTCTTCTCATTCTTTTTGGCTATATTTGAGCTTACATGGGTTGTGGGCCAACCCCCCCACCAATAACAACATTTTCAAGCATACGTTGTATGCCGCATCATCCCGACACTTAAACCTTGGCTCTTCCTCGTTATGCTCTTAGAAATGTTCCGGGGATAAGCCTTTGGGCTCCATTCTCTGGGCCACGTTAGTTACCTCCCAACCAATGGAACACTGCCACTTATCCATCTAGGAGTCCTCAATCTCAAATATCAACTCTCCTACTAAATTCCAATTTGCATTTGGTTACAAGGTTCCAATATTATGACCTCTTAGAACTTTCGACATCAGCTTTCGTTAGAAGATCTATCACATGACAATCTTGGGTCTGTCAAATGATAGACTTCCTGGTGACTCGGTCAAATTAACCTCTTGGATTTAGCTCGTATGTGAATTTACACCACATCATCACTCACTTGACCAATCAATTTCGGGGGAAAAATATGGTGCATTAATGAGATTCCCGTATCTCTAGGGTTTGGATCACCAAAGGGATAAGGTCACCTGATCCTCCCTCTTAACTATGGGAATCATCACTTCGCGTTGCGATTGATCTCATTTCGATCTTTGCCATGGCTCAGCTAGAATACCTCAGTCCTTCTTTATGTAACAATTCAGAAGAGGATCTTCTTGATCACTCCACAATCAGGCTCTATTGATGCACAAGCCTTCTCCAACTAATTTACATGGTTGCGGTTTTGTCTCATAGTTCGGGTATACCTTCAGAGCTTTTACACCAATGCCTCGATGCTCCACTAGTTGCAATCTAATGTACTCCATGGTGTTACCTCTCTTGAGCTTAGGTTCTAGCTACATTAAGAAACCTATAGCCCATGGGCCATCGTTGCCCCTATGTAGGGAATTCCCTGCATGGTGGTTATTGGTGTCCAATTATGAATCATGCAATTCACCCAATACACATTTAATTGTCAACCCGGGGTTCTACCAGTTGTTTCAAGGCTATCATGCACTGTATGCGTAGGCCATAGTTTCCCTACCCAACATTGAACATTAATTATAAATTCATCAATGTGTAACAACAAGCAATATTGTAACAACAAATAAGAGTAACAACAAGTAATAACTATAACAACAATCAGAGTAACAACAATTAGGACTCACAGAAACACACTGATAAACATTCACAACAATAATAAACTCACAGAAATAAACCTAACACACATCTAATCCAACAACACCTAGTCAAGGGAGTGGGCCCAACTCCTTGATCAGGGTTGTGGCGAGAACAATGAATCATGACATGCTCAGAAGATCAAACTGTCATTAATTAAAGAAATATTACAAGTATGTTATTACAGACTCAAAGTTACAATATTCCTCCTGTAACCTTAATGACTCTTAACAATGATCGCTTTCACAGCCTGTTACTCTGTAACTCTACTTTATACAAATTGTCAATAATGCATCTCCTAGAATTATGACTTTGTCAGCATTTAATTACATGGTGGTTTTCAAAACAAAACAGAATGTAAAAGATAGTAGTGTGTTAATCGAAAGATTGATTCACCATTGCAACCAATATCCAAGGATAGTGTTGCCAGGTTTGACAATATCATCTAGTGAATCATGTCTTGGTCATTCTCCCTTCAAATCTGCAGAAATAAGTAAATTAGTAAGCCACTTAGGTAATAATCCCATATGACTATGCTTCATTGACCAATAATCCATAAAGACATGACAAGAGGTATACCTGTGTATTTTAAGATATCGATTAACCACTACTGGCATGAAATGGATAAAAAGAACAAGGTAAAAGGGTGAGTAAAAATATGCAAATCTAGCCACCAACATCTGCCCCCAATTGGCCTTACTGTATGTCCTCATGTAGTTCATCGCTTGCACAAATCTAGGTTAGAGCTGTGATGACTAGCGTGAAACTGTGCAAGATCATATTTTGCTGACATCTTTGTTCCTAAAGGCTTATATCCATCTGTCTGGATGACTTCCTTCCATCAATCCTCACCTACCTTGTAAGCTAGAGTGTACTAATCTTCTGGTAGCCAGATGATGGGAAATCAAAACTTCAAACCCATCCATTAGACCCCATGAAGCCACATGCATGCAATACACCGAGGTACCCCGTTTAGAGCCCGAGCAAAATTGGGGGCCCCAAAAGGCTCACGTATCATGACAGCTGATGACGAGAGCATCAACATTTCTGGCAGTTGTTCTGGACCTCCTCTTGACAAGTAAAGATCTATTTTGTGCATATATCAATGCACCATTGTTGAGTTTCCAACATCTTTTCTTTTCGTCCCTCCATCCCAAAGAGGGTTTCATGTTTGTAATAAACATTCGCAGAATGACAATTCTCCATCTGAATGACAAGTGACCTATTTACCTAATTTTCTTTGAACGTGTCGAAGGCCTTCTTCCCTTTAACCTGATTGACTGTGTAGGTGGTAAAGACTCTCAATTTAATGTCTCCTACATATGGGATTGGGTTAAATGATTGATCATTTCCCAGAAAGTAGTCATACATGTACAACTTGCACATCAAATGTTGATCTAGAATATTGTGGCATATCAAGATGCGCAGAAACTGTATTGAATCTTCCATCTCATGACTAAGCTCTTGGCGGACACTTTCTAAACAAAATAATAGATATTGTTCATGGAGGAACAAGGCATAGATATGAGTAAGAGGGTAGAAAGCCATTTCCTATGGTGCCAAAGTAAACATCTCTTCCTTATTAGCCTTTAATAGCTTAACCTGTTCTTCCAGTCCCTCAATTCACTTATGTTGTCTCTCCTACTTCCACTTTTCCTTCTCTATCTATTCTATGTAGCTGGAGACTGTCTTTCAAGCTTACTCGCGAGTTTGTCTTATTCCTTCCCAGTGTGCTTCTAAAGGAATGATCCGTTGTTGAAAGCAAGCTACTCTAGCTTGCCACTTGCAGACATGACAAACATCCACGCCTCGATCATATGCAAGAATGACTCTATCTATGTAGCCATTGAAGTCGTTGGCCTATCTTCAGTCTGTGTTTCCACTGAAATAGTTTTAGGCCAAGGCTTCCCAACATTTTGCTTGTGCTTCCTCACTCTTCTTCGTAAGTGTCGTACTTGTTTTCTCAACTTAATGATTTCTAATTTCAACTACATATTTTCTCTGAATTGTACCTAATATCTTTCCTTAAGAGGGGGCCTCCTTTTCGTAGATTTCTCAATGAAATCTTGTTTCACAGCAACTTATTCCATAGGTCTCACATCTGGTCCAGAGCCTGGCAGGTTGACATTGACAAAATTGTCAACTGGTTCTTATTTTACTCTCATTTCTTTCATTTGTTCCTCGACTTGGGGAACAACCCTGCCATATCCTTCTTCAGGTCTCAAGACCTCTACGTCTTCCCTCTATGACTTTGGATTCACTACAGGGTCTTGCGAGGCAGTGTCTTTGACACCTTCTTCATGTAATTTCTCTACTTCCCGACCATCCTCTTCCATATGTAGAAGAATGGTTCCTAGCCCTTGTGGGTAAGTTTTGTAAGAAACATCCTCTTCCATTTGTTCGAGAATGGTTTCTAACCCTTGTGGGTTAGTCTTATCAGCAACACCCTCTTCCATCTGGTCAAGAATGGTTTCTAATCCTTGCAGGTTAGTCTTGTCAACAAAATCCCCCTCCATCTGCTCAGGAATGGTCTATAGCCCTTGTAGGTTAGTCAGATCAGCAACATCCTCTTCCATCTGCTCAAGAATGGTTTCTAACCCTTGCGAGTTAGTATTATAAGCAACATTATCCTCCATCTTCTCAGGAATGGTTTCTAACCCTTGCGAGTTAGTCTGATCAACAACATCCTCTTCCATATGCTCAGGGATGGTCTTTGCAGAAGTAGTACTGGCCATAACTTCTTCATTTTGTCCGACAGTCAGCACTGGTTCTTGTGTGGAAGTGCCAACCACCAACCCTTCAATTTTCCTAATTATTTCACCAATTGACACTAGTTTTTGAGTAACAGTGTCGATAATGGTTCCCTTAAACAAATTTTAGGATCAAGAGAGAAGCTTCTTCTTTCTCTTTGCGTATGGAGTAACGAGATTTCGTTGCCCCTTTTGGAAAAGATGAAAGAAAATGAGAGCGGGTAATAATTTCATCAATTTTCATTCTCTCAATGCCTGCTAATGCAGACCCTCCTTCATCTTCTTCTGCATTCACCAGTTTTTCTATGCTCCTTTTTTCTCTTCCTGCCTATGCTTCTTCCAAGTTGTCCTTCTACCAAGCAGCCGACACTGTCTCTTGTGGAGTGGTGTCGACTACGGCCCCTTTTTCCTCCAAAGGTTCCACATTCATTTGAACAGGTGGTGCTAGTTCTTGTGTGACAACACCACCTACATTTCCATCCATAGGTTCTTTAATTGCTTGAACAGGTGGTGCTAGTTCTTGTGTTTCAGCAGCACCTATATTTTTGACCAAAAGTTCTTCAATTGCTTGGACAAGTGATGCTAATTCTTGTTTGTCAGCACCACCTAACCAAAATTTATTTAATTTCATGGAAAGGTGATGCTAGTTCTTGTGTGTCAGTACCACCTATAACTGCATCCAAGGGTGGTGATTCTCCTCTTAAATTGGCAGTCAATGATGGTTCTTGTGGAATAGCATCATTTCTAGCCCCTTCTTCTGCTGCTATGTCTTCTTCCTCCTTCCTTGCAAACAACATACCTGCAAGTTCTTCCTTCACTAGCTTAGTGAATTGTGCCAAGCCACAAAGGTTCGAGACAGAGCATGCACCACCAATAATCTAGCCAACCCTTGATTTGTGAGAACCACTAATGGTTGTCAAGATCGGCAGGCAGATTGTGCCATTAAGTGAAGGCTACTCCATAGAAAGTATGGCATGTCCAAATCATGAAACTACGCATGCCGAAACTGAAGTCATGCAAGGAGTTTGAAATGATACTTAAACAGTGTAGATAAATGACCTTCACAGGTAACATACCTCATAAAAAAATACACCACCTCATCCCATGGGTATGGTAGAGATTTATGATCATACCCTCTTCCTTTCTGGACCACTGTCTCCCTAGCCTATAAAAATAATTCTGGAAACTCTGGCAGAGGAGACTTCCGAGAGAACCATTTTTGACCTCCTCAGTGTAACCAACTAGCAATCGAAATAGCTTCCTCCTTGATAGAAATATACAACCCACAGACACTAGAATGATTTCCTTCCAGGTTTAATGCAAATTCAACTATGATGGCTTCGTCAAATCCTTGTAGTCTCTCAAAATACACATGCCACCATTCATCCAAGAAGAATTGCCAAACATTTGCATTATGTCAAACCTACTCTATGCTCTCTGGTTCATGTCTCATAGCCTGCCCACCCATTCTACAATGGCTCTATAACAACACTTGTGAGTAACAACAGACCGCCGAGGAGGAGTGCCAGGAGGTGGATTTGTAGTGAGAGCTATGATAGTGATGGGGTGTAGTGAGAGTGAAAACTAGGAGGATAACGATGAAATATGGAAAAATCATGGCGGATAATGGTAATGATAAATGGTAAGTATGGTAATTACTTCACAACATTGGAAAGGACCATTCATTAGTAAAATAGTACTAACTTCAAGTCCCAATGCATATGGGTATTGTGCGAGGTATCAAGGAAAATCATGAAGTGTATGCACTTAGAATAAGGTTTAATAATAATAATAACAAGTCATTATGGCATACTTTTCATTTATTATAATACCTCCCCCCAACTGAGGGATGATCGTCCATGGTCATATCAAGTAATGTCACATGAATTATTAATCAAATCCACAAAGTCAATTGAGGACGTACCTGGCAACTTACCTTGAGGGAGTAACAACAATAGAGGAGTAACAACACCAATGAGGTACCTGCAAGAAAAACATTGATAGAGTAGTAACAAAATTTTATTTTATATATATTATTATTATTATTATTTAGATTGGGGGTTTAGAGTAGGAATTCCTCGCACTAATAACTTCAAAACCAAAGTTATCAGATAGATATTTAACAAAGGAGTCTCTTAAAGCTAGACAGTGATATAATCTGAGGCAATGTCCATTCACGATTAGAGTGTGTGCTTCATCAATTGTTATAAGTCTAACAATCCCATTATCAAACACCGTGTCAACTTCATATGGTCCCATCCACCCAGAGCAAAGTTTTCCCTTAAAATCCTTGAACTGAGAATCATAGAGTAATGCCAAATCTCCTCTTTGAAACACCTTTTTATTAATGAATTTCTTGTTCCATTTAGTTCTCTACTGGTGGATTGTAGTAGTATTCTGGATAGCTACCAAAAAAATTTCATCCAACTCATTCAACTATTCTAATCAGTGTTTCTGGGCTTTTGAAAGATCTAAACCTACTTCAAGGGTTGTCCTGAGCATCTTAATTTCGAATTCGACTGGAAACAAAGGGGATTTCCCATAGACCAACTCATATGGTGAAAACCCTGTGTTTCGCCATGTTTTTCTATACGCCCACAGTGCCTCAGGAAGCTTTTTGGCCCAATTCCAACGATGGTTCGCTACAGTCTTTGTAAGAATATTATCTAGTACCTTGTTTTTTCTTTCGACTTGATCATTTGCCTGAGGGCGATATGGAGATGTTACCCTATGCTTGATTCCATACTTTTTCATAAGTCCCGCTACCAGATGTGATATAAACTATGCCCCTCCATCTGAAACTATCTCTCTAGGAGCTCCATGTGGTGAAGTAAAATTATAAGTGCGGACACAAACAAATTCCTCTAGCCCAATAATGGGTCTAGCCACAACTGATACATTCTATGGAATATTTCCTTGAGTTAGAACCAATTAAGAGGGCCTACCTCTTAGTACATTTATCCTGTTGGATGATGTCTTGCTTGCTCGTTCCAACTATCTCTCGCTTCCTTTTTCAAACACCTGAAACAAGTAAACAACAACAAACAAAAACCATGATAATAGACAAATTGTAATTCAATCTACTTAACAAGTAAAGAAACATTAATCCATGAACATGTAAGATGACAAATCATGTAGGAAATCAATCGATAGTTGCATATATATTGAATTAAGAAAAGATTACAACCATTGCCTTGACGTTGTTGTTCTCCTCTGACTAGACCATGTTTCCACACACTTATGCTAGCATTCCATGATGGCCTCAACAACAATAGTTTTAAGGCTCTTCCCTTTAGGCTTCACCCCAAACCAAAATTAGACTTCTCCCTCACACAACTAGAGAGCTACAACTATGAATAACTTGTTGTTTACTCCAAACCAAATTAGCACTAGCACACCAACATTAACACTAGCTTGTTCTTATGAAAAAGGGAGGTTTATATAGGATGAATGGATGGGAGATGGATCCTCTTCTCATGGGAGAAGGTCTTATCCTTTGAGGTAGTGCCATAATTATAGGGGAAAGGAGCCCAAACTGACATCCTTGACCCCATCTAGCCAAACCATTTACCAAACTTCCGTTATGAAGCTTCTAGCGCTAGAAGCTTCAGCCCTTTATTTAAAAAACTTTCCATAAGAGGACCGATGTGACTAGAAAAATATCAATCACTCCGATCGGTTCTATGGATAGTGCTAATTCCTACATATCAGCGCGAGGAAGACAAGGGCCATTAGCACCAATCTTGTAAACTGGGCAAAACAGAAGTTTCAGGGGAAATGGTGCAAAAGGGAGTTGATCTGCTCATGAAGAGGGACATAAGGGGGATTCCTTCATGAAGGAAAAGCATGTAGGGTTCACTGTAGAGGTCCTCCAAGATCAAGGAATGAGGAGTATAGGGACAGTGACAAAATTTTGTGTAACAGATGCTCCCTAAAGTGTGAAGGCCGAACTAGAGTGAGGGATGAAATGCTTATGAATTAGTGCAGGGAACCGTAGTCTTCCATCAGAAAACCTATAAGCAAGTACAGATACATATATATAACTGAGAACTCTGTCAAATGATAGATGAATCATGGCATGAACGCAACCATCCAGAGAATGATCATGTAAATGGATCCAAGTATGGGTACAACCATCCATCAAAGAGGATCATAATGAAACCAAGGTATGGTCGTAGCCATCCAATAATGAGAAGGATCACATATGATAACTCATGGTATGGTCGCAACCATACATCTGAAAGAGGCATGCATATCAACATAACCATGTCACATCACTTCGCAACCTGGACTTTTGTGATCTAAGGCCAAGATCTTGCACTCCAACATGACCCGATCAAAGTACAAATTCTAACATGTGAATAGATGTGTTGACGTCAAACATGATAGAAAGTCACTTGATTACCAGTCAATGATGTAAACTGTTAACAAGCGCAAGAGAAACCACCAATAATGACAATGGTCCTCAAGGTACTAGAAGCTCAATCCACAAAATGTGAATAGAGTAACTCAAGTCGAACACCTGTGAAATCACTCAATCGAAAGCCAACGATGTGAACTTGTCGTCGAGTGCAAAAAACTTCCTATTAGGGCATGCAAGATCTAAGGTACTAGAAGGGAGTCTCTGGGTCAACTTCCCAGATAATGTGCTGAAGTCAACAAGAAGCGACCATGTCGAAGGAGGGCCATAATGAATCCCACATCATCGACGTGAGACAAAAGGATGCAAAATGATTTTGGATGATACAGAGAATCAGAGGTAAGTGTAACTATAGAAGGACAACTCTTGAACATATTAGCGACACGATTGGAAGTCTGGCAGCTTTTGGATCCATAGGATCGGTGGTAATGATGATGTGGCAGAGATCAAATGGAAGGAAAAAATGAAAGGCCCAACCTAGGAAGGTCAACGATACAAAGGAGGATATCCCAACCTGACATGAAGCAAAAAGTTTCATGTTCAAGAGTGAGATGCTGACACAACTGATTGGATTTCCAAATTTTCTCCCACCATTTCTGGCAGGTACCCCAATTATTTTTTAATTGCAAGCTTGAAGGGGATAACATATGCTTGCACTGTAAGTTCATCCGTCAAATGAATCTGACCTAGTAAGTATAACGAGCCATAGGAAGGAGAAGCTCATGTTCATCATGGCGACAAATTCAATGTGTAGCTCAATATCTTTTTCATGTTTAGAGAGTTTGAAAAAGACACATAAAATAAAACTCGGCATGGTCCCTTTTCATACATTTGTGTCTCTTGAGCCCAAAAAGGTAGAAAATGATACTTGAGAGAATCGCTTGACCATTTTAGTCAAGGAGTACCTTTTTCGTAAATAGTGCCTCCTAGCCTGGAAAAGGGGTAAAGTTATACTGCGCACACGATGTTTCGTATCCATTAACGAGTTCAAAATGACAAGGGCTCGACCATATTTTCGCTTTTAAATGGTCAGAAAAGAGCTTGAAAGTGGACCCCCCATTTTTATTCTCTTTTACGAGTCAAAAGGGAAAAAATACTCGGCAATCTTTTCATATGAGCTTAACGAGTCAAGAAAAGAGCTGAAACATTACTCGTCATCATCGTCGAACATCCAACACCTATCGCTGCGCAAAAAGGTAAATGTATTATCTAGTCCTTGAGGCAAAATAGGTTAAAAATTTACAAAACCTGATATTTTCACGAAAAAATGAATAAAAAGGGCGAAAGTAAATATATTTTTACCATTTACCATTTTACCTTGCTGCGAAGAATTGTTTACTCACTTTTTCCTTCATTGTTCTGGAGCAGATTGCGAGAGATCCGGGAGGTCATTTTCCAAGCCGCCAGTTACAGATAAGAGCCAAAGCTCTAAGCTCCATTTTCATGTCTTTTATTCATGTTTTTATCCATTTTTAGATTTTTTGGGGTGTGTTTTATCAAAAAAAATTCACCCTCAGTCGGTGCGACTTTTAGGCAAAGAATCGTGCCAACTAAGGATGATTAACAAGGCCTTCTGTGCCATTGGCACAATTGTTTTTAGAACAGGCACATCGGTGCTATGAATAGGGAAAAAACCCTATTTCCTCACAAAATCACCATTAAAAATTGAATTTTATGGTCCAAGAATGATTGTTGACTCAAATTAATGGCTTTTGCAGGAAAGAATCATTGAAAATGGTGGACTGGAAAGAACGGGAACATGAGGATGTGGACACCCAGGCACTGAATGATCCAAATTTCCTGGAAGCTTTGAGGACTTGTGGGCTCCTCAAATTCTTTCCCACGCCAGGGATGTGGGCCCAACGTGAGTTGCTTCAATACCTGATTAGTCTTTGGGACATAAATAGAGCAATATTTGTCATTGGTGACCAGGAGCTAGAGTTGGAAACTTCAGATATATATTTCATCACTGGACTGTCCCGAAGAGGGGAACAGTCAACTAGTATAGGTCACAACCAATTGGGGCAAGCAGATCCTCATTGCTTGCTAAACACTACGCTGAGGCCCTGAAATCCAAGAGTGGAAAGATTAAGATTTCTGTTGTTCAGGATCTAACATTGAGAGTGCTTATGTTGACCATCAATAGAGTGGTGTGGTCCCAAGCAGTACACGAGACCAACAAGTCGAAGTTCTTTTATGCTATTGACTGTATAGCACCTACGATCTTTAACTGGGTAGAGGCCATGAAGATCAACATAAAGTGCCAGTTGACTAAAGCTAAGGCGGGGAATCTGAAGCAATTTTGCTTCATATCTATGCTCATGACCTTTTTCTTGGAATGGGTGCCATTGTTCCAGTATCGGCTGACTGAGGTGGATCCTCCCATGACACATGATCCGTGGATGGACCGCTGGAGTCATTTGATGCCTAGGATCACTGGGGGTCAGCACATGTCATACAGACCTGCATTATTTTCATGGCTACGATGGCAGAAGATTGTCGTGGAGGACTAGCCATACAGTGGCACCAACTTCTGTGGAGATCCGGACATGCCCTTACCAGATGGAGAGGATTTTGATGATGAAGGTAAAAAATCATTTTTTTTAATTTTGAGATTTTTAATTGTTTTTGTTGGGTGTGGAGCATGATTATTTAGAGGTCTTTGTTTCAGCCGGATGTATACCCCAGGAAGATTGTACACCCATCCACGTAGGGTTTTAGGGGGGCCGATCCCCCCTGGCTAGGGGGGTCCAGGGGCCAGCGATCACCCGACGGGGGTTTCCGAGGCAGTGCCCCTGAAGCTAAAAATAGATGTAAAATTGCCTTGTAAAAGTATAGTAATTTCTAGTCAATCTGGGTTGTTCATTAGGCAGATGATTTGATGGTAGAACTTATGTTTAGTTTAGGGTTTTTTTTCCCTAGAAGGCAATCCCTCTCTTTGTATGAGGGCATTGTATTGAGGCCGTGTAATAGATGTGTATTCTCCGAGCGAGAAACAGAGAGGTGAGATTGTTAGATAAAACAAAGGATATTACAACGGATCTGCTGTAGGTTGTGTCTCTTCATTTTGCTGGATAATAGAAAGGAAAGACTGGCTATTTGGGGTGGACGTAACCCAAACTAGGTGAACCACATATATCTGTGTCTCTGGTTTTATGCATTTCCTGTGTTTATAATTATGTAATATTCTATGTGTTCCATTGCTCTGTAATATATAATTTTCTAACAATTTTTGGTATATATGTGCTTATAACATTTCTCTTATTAATGCAGATGTTGGACCAGAGCGGCCTGTTGGGATGTCCCCAATAGCGAGGCACGTCCCCCACCGGATTGATGATGTTGCTCCTTATCAGGAGGGGAGTGACAACGAGGAGGAGATTGTGAGGAACCTTGAGGGGTTGACTCGTGGTATCTCGGAGTATGCTCGAGTAGGAGACATTCCTTGCCAGTACCAGAGACACATGGTGGGAGTCTCGGATCAGATCTGCCAATTGCTAACTCATGTTGCATGAGCTGTATCATGCTACCACGATGACCATGCTGATTAGTTCCTAGGTCTAGCACTTACATTTTTTGAGGCCTACGTGCCACAGATATATGAGGCTTGCGAGCCGCCGATGTTATTTTGGACACACATATTATTTTTTGGGGTTCTGATGTATCAAGCATTATCACCATATATATATGTTGTATTTTCTTGCTTACTATGGTACAAATGGTTTGTTTTATCTTTTCACATGTTTCGTAAATGTCTATCCAACACATAATTAGCTAATGGATCTATCAATGTATTCATGCACCTAGGAATATGATGATATGTAATGTAAACAAAATATCTTTCTAGTAGACGAATGCGGAGATACATTCTCAATATGAGGGTTTCTGATGGAATATTTCCCGTTGAGTTGAAGGACGACAAGCTGTGAATCCATGTTGACAACCAATTCTCTAATGTCAAGAGCAATGGCTTCTGACAACAATTCAATGACTGCACTGTATTAAGCAATGTTTTTAGTTGTACGGCCTAAACAGATACCTTGAAGATCAATCAATTCACCATTAGGGTCATAAATATCCCATGCCGTGGATGATAGGTTCCAGGTACTACGGCAAGCACCATGAACGAAACCGATGTGAGGAGTCACAGACATATGCAAAGCAAGAAAAGCATAGTAAACATGAAAGTTGTTTGGAAACTAACACACCAAACCACACTATACAAAAATGAATGACACACTAATGTACACAAGTAACCATGCAAGATGACCTAAGAATAGTACTTCTTGAGGTAAAGCCTGTTTTGGGGCTTATCCAGCGGATTTCCTTTATAATCAATAAGCTCATAGGCCCCTTTCTACAAAAACACGTTTCACAATGTAGGGCCCATGCCACACATGTTCGAACTTGCCTGCCCCCAACTTATCATTGGCTTAGTTGTATAGTAAGACCAAATCACCCTCAGAGAACATGCAAGGGGAGGCCAACTGATCGAAATGGGACTTGACCTATTTCTTTTGTGCTTCAATGTCCAAGGCAGTGAGACGATGAGTCTGATCCAGTCATTCTAAATATAAGAGGTGTTCCTCTTGAGTTGATGTTTTGGGGAGGAGTTCAACAGCTAACTTGAGTGAAGGAATATCACATTCGATCGACAATGTTGCTTCTAGACCATAGACTATCTGAAATGGTTTGAAACTAGTTGTGTCTCTGATCAAGGTTCGGTAAGCCCACAGATCTGAAAATAGTATGAGATGCCAATTTGACTTGTGCATCCCAATAGTATGCTGAAGCATTGTAACCAAAACCTTGTTCACGACTTCAACTTGGCCATTGGCCTGAGGGTAATATGGGGTCGATCCATCATGGCGCAAGCCCAATGTCGATGTCAGCTCAGCCATCATGTAATCTCTGAAATGGGAGCCATGGTCTGTGATAATGGCCTAAGGTACGTCGAACCTAGAAATAACATGGTTGAAAAGGAATTGAGTCGCCATCTTACTGTCTGGAGAGTATGTAGGCATCACTTCAGCCCATTTAGTGAAATAATCCACGACAACGATAATATAGCCATGCCCTCGGGCTGAACAAGGGTTACATGTCATATAATCGATGCCCCATTTGGCAAAAGGACCAACAGTAATATAGTAGGGTTGGGAGTGATGCTGAATCCTTTAGCGATCATCCCTAGTCATTGCAGATTGGAACATGGATGTCTGGAGATACACGATGATATCACCGTACCATGGATCAAGGGTGCTAATTAGTAAGAGAGTCTCATCCGAAAGTTGTTTGTCTGCACTAGCAGTTAGAGACTTAAAGGGAAGGGAAAAAATCAATTTGGCGAAAAAGAGTGACTTCTTATATTTGGTAGTAGTAAATACCAAATCAAATTCTTGCAGGATCACAATCCATTTAGAATATTTTCCCCCCAGGCACTGACGAGTTAGGATATAGGTCATGGGGTTGCATTCGGAAATCACCATAGTCATGCACAAAAGGATATAGTGCCAAAAGTGTTGAACAACCTGGATGGTAGCCAAAGCTAGCTTCTCGACATGTGCATAACATGTTTCAGTGTCGAGAAGATTACGACTAAGGTAATAGATAACATGTTCATTTCCTTTGTCGTCGTCTTGGACCAAGACCATAGAAATGGTGCTAGGGGTTGCGACTAGGTAAAGGAAGTAATCTCGATAATAATCTGGAGGGTGCAATAGAGGAGCATATATAAGGACAACCTTGAGATCATCAAAAGATTTTTGGGCCACCTCATCCCATACAAAGGGAATTCCTTGTTTTAGCAACAGGGTAAATCCTATAGCTAGCCTAACATAATTGGGTATAAAAAGACAGAGAAATTTTTCCTTTCCTTGTAGGCTCTAAGGTTGGTGCAGTGAAGATGGAGGGGGTGAATTTACAATGGCCTCGACTTTCATCAATTCAAGGTGAATACCATCCCTGGAAATGATGAAGAAGAGGAGTCATCCAGATTCTATGCAGAAAACATATTTATGCAGGTTTAGCCAAATGTTATAGTGTCTACAGTGCAGAAAAATCTGTCGAAGATGGTCCGGGTGATCTTGGCACTTACTAGAATGAGTAGGAAGGTCATCCAAGTAAGGTTGGACAACGTTGCGGATATCATGAAACACATAGGACATTGCCCATTGAAATGTAGCCCCAACATTTTTGAGGCCGAAAGGGAGATTTTTGTACGCAAACATAACCCATGGACATATAAAAGCCGTCTTTTCTTGATCGACCAGTGCAATTTTGATCTGGTTGTAACCAGAAAAACTATCCATAAAGGAAAATATCTTGCTCCCGAAACGTTCATCAATGATTTGATCAATGAAGGGAGTAGGATAGTTATCTTTAGGACAAGCATGATTAAGATCTCGATAATCAACGTAAACGTGGATTGTGCCTTGTTTTTTAGTCACCAAGACAATATTGGACACCCAATCTGTAAGAGGGATGGGATAGATGAACCCAGCTTTGAGAAGCTTTTCAACTTCACCCTAGATAGTGGTGGCCTTCCTAGGGTGCACTGGGCGAAGCCATTGGCAAACGAGCTTCGTGTGCAGATAAGTTGGTATTTTGTGCACTACAATGCTAGGGTTAATGCTGAGCATTTCTTTGTAGGACCACACAAACACATCATGGAATTCCTGAAATCGATGAGTATAAGTCTTGATCTCATCTAGAGAACAATATACCCCAATATGGACATGTTCAACAATACCAAGCTTGATATAAATACCAATCGGCATTGTTTGGGTAATATTACCCAAATTTCTTTCCAACCATACTTCATGAGTTGTGATCGATGGCGGAAGTGGGAGGGAAGGAAACAGAGAAGAGGACTCTTCAAAAGCAGTAGACATGACTGGTGGATGAGGTAGGAACAAGGAGCGATGATGAGTATTGATCCAAGGTGGTTCCTCGAGAGACATGACTTCCATGATACCTTCGTTAGCAAGGAAGGTCTCAGCTAAGGGATCAAGTGATTCCAAAGCACCAAGCCACAGGGATTGAGAGTACATATCGAGAGAGGTC
This sequence comes from Pinus taeda, assembly GCA_000404065.3. Lineage (NCBI taxonomy): Eukaryota > Viridiplantae > Streptophyta > Pinopsida > Pinales > Pinaceae > Pinus > Pinus taeda. The sequence continues at coordinate 98,262 of APFE030538961.1, read as the reverse complement.
TTCGAAATAAAAGAATGAGAGGATGTAGAACTTGAAGCCGAAACAATTTCCACATAATTGACTTCAGCGGGAATAAACGACATAACCTCGCCCTAGGTATCAAAAATATCTGGTGAAGGTATGAACCAAGGATCAAATCTAAGAAATACCATATTTACAAAGGCAACATGAGGAGGTGGGAGCGAAAAAATTCCCATTAAGGCAGAATCTTTAAAAAGACCTACCCCCACACTCTCATAGGAAGCACCAGTGTGCTTGACGTACGGAACATTGCCATCCGAGGAAGAGGCAAAGAAAGATAGTTGGTCGACAATGAAAATCTTCCCTTGATGGGAAAAATGAATCATGTGAAATAGGGAGGAGACTACAGCATGCATAGCATGGGTCCAGCTCTGGCCGAGTAGAATATTGTAATTAAGATTGGCGTCAACAATCTCTACCTCAACTTGCATTGTCTTGCCTTCCAGAGTAATGGCAAGGATAGGTAAGACATTGAAGGGTCACAAATCTCACCCATTGAAAGCTTCCAAAGTGTTCGCAGATTGGTTCAAAGTAGGAGTACCAATAGCCTTCCAGCATGCAGTTGACATGATGCAAGTGGAAGCACCTTCATCGATGACAGTCCTATAGATGGTCTTCTCATCAATGATTACCTGAATGAGAAAGGAAATATGATGAGGGAGGTGTGGAACATGGTTCTCTAAATTAAAACATATCAAATTGGAATCGGTGGGATCAATACCCCCGATAGCTGACAACAAAAATTTCCGTTATGATGTTCAGCTTTAGAGCACCTGGAGAGCCGACATAGTTGACGACGCCTGAGCCAAATCCTCAACAATATTATAGTGCTGAGTGGCTCAAGCATTAGGATTTTATGAGGATTTCCATAACACACCCCAATAGGGTGGTCATATAGCAGAATCAGGATTAGGGCGCTCGATATGAAGAGGGCTAGAACTCAGGGCAGAAGAAGAAGGGGTGGCTTCTTTCTCTTTCCCAGCTTCCAGAGCAGGAATTTGATAATATTTTAGTCTAGTAGCCACATTAATAGGCATACTCATCATGAACACTTGAGATCCCGAGGAAGCAAATTATTGTGGTTGGTCTACCATTTGGGTTTGCTGAGACGGAAATGGCTCTTTGAGGACAACGAGGGTCCCTTTGAGCAAGTGACTAACTTTGGATTGTCAGGGACAATCCCTAGTGTAGTGATCTTCCTTGCAAATGAGGTAGGGATACTTAGGTTTCCGTTATGAAGATTCACCAGCAGACAATTTGGGAGGACCCTCTTTTGGGGCATCGGCCTTACCCTTGCCTTTCCCTTTCTTCTTACCTTTCGAGGATTTGTCCACTACGATAGACTGGACAACATGGACCTTTGAGGTTTTACCAAGGCCATGTGGATTCTGGGAAGAACTATTAGGAACAACATTTGAGACCAAATTCTATTTGGAAGAAGCTTTAGTAGGGGTTTGCGATACTAAACCAATAACTCCATTGACAAGAGGTACATCTTGTGACTTTGATGTCGTGGGATTGGTTGATGACCACAGAGCATCGTGTAATAACTCGTAAAAAGTGCCAGACTGAGAGTAAACTAGATCTAAGTACTGGACATAAGAAATGGATTTTTCTTCGGTAACATATCCTCCCATAGCTATATCGCGAGCACTCAGGGCCATGAATGATTTAGTGAACCATTCAGTGAGCAATTGATCAACAATCTTGAATTTGATCAGGCGGTGTCTACGTCTCCATTCATGGATGTGATCAGAGATGTGTGTCACAGTATCTTGCTTAAGCGATGTGAGCAAATAGGTGCCAGTTTCATAGTGAACCAACAACTAAAAATGCGTGAGGAAAGCCATGGATAAAGAGTTAAATTCATGATAAGTACTTCGAGGAGGCTCAATGTACCACTTTGCTGCAGTGCCTGTGAGGGTTCATTGGAAAAGATGGAGACGAATGGAATCATCAACGTATGAGTTCGACGAGCACCAGAGGTGATATGTCATCACATGGGCTTGAGGATATTGTTTTGCTTTCCCATCAAACTTTGGACAATCGCTTGGTATCTTGGATGGCACTGGAGGCTAGTATGGTGAATGAAGGATTGGATCATTCTTAAGGCGAGATACATTTAGAAACTCAAGTGTGGCCAAGAATGGAATTTGGGTGTTAAAAGGCATAGGAGGTCGGTAAGCGGGTCCGAACGGAGGAGCCCATCCTTGCTGGTAAGGATTTTGGTCATATGGCATCTGATGTTGCCCCCATTGCAGGTTACCTTGACCATAAGGAGGATTTTGACCTTGAATACCTTGGGACTATTCGGCCATAGGTTGTTGATAAGCAACATACAGGTTAAAAGGATGTTGAGCTTGTTGACCTTAGACATATGGATATTGGACCTGTTGTCCTTGAACATACGGGTGATGAACCTATTGTCCCTAAACAAGAGGATTTTGGACCTTATTTCCTTGGACATAAGGTTGATACACTTATTTCCCTTGGACATAGGGATTTTGTACTTGCTGCCCTTTACCAAAAGGATTTTGAACATGATGACCTATGGCATTAGGGTTTTGTACCTGATGCCCTTGGCTAGAAGGGTTCTGGACCTGTTGACCTAGGACATTAGGACTTTGGGCCTGCTACTGTAGGACTTGACCTTGACCTTGCCCTTGCAAGGGTTGACCCTGTTGATATGTATACAAGGGTTGTTGCTGCCCAGGTTGGTTTTGTTGTTGCAAGGGTTGACCTTGCGGTTGCAGAATTTGTCCTTGGGGCTGCAGAGGTTGGCCCTGTGAAGACATTGGTTGGGTGGTGTGCGAAGCATATTGCATCTGCTTCTGCATGGTTTGCTGCAACTGTTACAAGGGTTGACCTTGCGGTTGTTGCAATTGACCTTTCTGCGGGATCATTTTCCCTTGCTGTTGCATGGAGAGCCCTTGCTGCAACAAAAGTTTCCCTTGCGATAACAAAAGTTTCGCTTGTTGTTGTAGAGGCTATCCTTCTTGTTGCAAGGGTACTTGAATAGTGCTCGGAAAATTTCTGAACTGAATCTGGCCATAGCCACCCTGGAAGGTGGATGAGCCATGTTGAATGTACTATCCAGACTGAAGGGTACAAGGTTTATTAACCATTCTTTGATAACCATATGGAACGTAAGGAGTTTGGTATTGGAACTGACCCTTGTAGGGCTTCTGATACTAGACATTTCTCGATCCAGACGGACCAATGGGGTTCTAAACCTGTTGGTACTAGACATTGCTTGATCCATTAGGATCAGTAGGGTTATGAATAACACCAGAAGAAGGCTAGTTTATACCAAACATGTGATATTGTGAGCCATTCGCATTGATGGCACCTAACACCATAGAAACATTTAGGTTTTTCCACCCAGGCGGTGGCATAGCTTAGCCACTGACTAGAGGGATGGAGGAAATGATAGAGATATTCTTCAAAACCATTGGTTGGGCCTGACAGGTGACTATGATTGATGATACAAGGGTGTTCGGAATGGTGGGTTGCACGGGGACTGAGGTAACATCCTGTTGGGAAGTCATGTTCGCAATGAACGAACTTGAAGTAGGCATGGCGCTTGACGCCCAAACAGGGTTATGGTAAAGTGATGAGGCACTAGGTGTACCCAAAACCAACTGTGCCAAAGACACATAGTTAGGTGGCAAACTAGCGGGAATACCCCATGAATAGGGGAAACCCTCAGGAGGAAAAGGATGCTCTTCCTCCTCGACAATGTGTGGAGTAGAAACTTCTAGCTCCTCCAGAGAGGTAACTGGAGCATCGCCTTTGGGTTCCATATCTGGGAACAAACGATGATGAATGGCCAAAGGAGTACGAGGGGATAGTTCCAAAGGAACACCCGACTAGTCGTACGAATTGTAAGGACACTATGGTGATATCACAACAGGGTTGAACAGGGGATTCGAAGGGTAGATAGTAGGTCCAAAACTGACCGTCAGTGGTCGGTGAGTTCTTAGGAGTTTGAACAGGACTTTCTGAAGATTCCGGGCCAAGATCAACAGATGACCCAGTATCTAAAGTAGGCGGAGGACGACATGAAAAAGGTTGAACACTCAGAACAATTTTGAGTTCAACACCTTGGTCCTCGAGTGACTCTAGTAACTCAGGAAATGACTCCTCAGACAATCTTTCAGACGGAGGAGAGGAAGAGGAACTGGGTGAACCAGATGGTTCAGCCACGATGACCTTGTCTTAGTCGACAAAAAAACAAACTTCAAGGCTTTAAAATTTTATTTTTAGGGAAACTCATGATTTGGTCTCAAAAAAGACTAACAAGGTGTTATCGGATCGTGGGCAATCAATTATTAAGATGCATAAAAATACTGGTTCTCTTTCATTTTTTAAGGGTCGACAAAGAAACAAAGATGGCTTTATCGCTTTCTATTGGAAACGAGCTCGAAAGGACAAGTGCTCAAATGATCTTTTAAGTTTAATGAGTCAAAAATATCAAATGACTACTCTGGATGATCTAAGTAAATAGGATTACCAGGCAACTGTGAACTGTAGAATACCTCCCGGCGAACCGAGAAGTATAAGCAGGTAATCTCCCCAAATGTTGTGTTCAGTGTATCATGTTTGAAAGGTAGCCGACTCAGCTTCCTAATGATAAAGGATTGCAGCCTAGAGGGGTCTCCCATTATATACTCGATGGTACGAGGAGTACAAATCTGTACTAGCATTGTCTAATGCCAAAGCTAACGAAAACTACCAGGTTTAAAGATGCCAGAACACGTCTCTAGCCTAGACCTTCTAGATATGATCGTTAAATGTCAAATTCACCTTAAGTTAATTGAATTCATTTTAAAGTTTATCTTGAGTTATGTTTCAGTTTTCCGGTCTTAGTGATGCGACTCCAAAAACTCTAAATGCAACTAAATGAGACAAGACCCTTCCAATTCAATGAATTGCCTACACTAGAGAGGGTAGAAACTACACAATAAAATGCAAACAACCAAGCAAACAAAAGCAAAAATGATCTTTCACTACTTCACTTTTTGAAAAAATAAACTAATGAAAAATACATTCCAATTCCTAATTTCCTAACAAGCACATTTCTAATAGTCCTTTCAAAAGAAAAAGAGTTCTTTTCATTTTCAAATGCCAATGCAATCCTAGTTTTTTAATGATGCAGGCTATCATAGCACAATGATGCAACAAACTAGAATTTCATACTTTTCATGAAACAATGAAATAAACTTTTCGCATAAAACACTTCAATGAAAAAGTTTCGAGGAAATTAGCTCTTCAAGCAAATGAAAACATGAAAAGAGAGGCTCATTCAGATTAATGAAGCACCCACTTTACCAACAACAAGACAAGCAGTGTAATCCATGCTGGAAAATAAACATTTAGACAAGCAAACAAAAACTTTTTGAACCTATGTGATGGAAGTAAAAGCTGTAAAAGGACCGCAAATGAAATGCAAGGAGTACGTACACCTACAACTCGACTCACTAAGTTCTAAAAAGCTGAATCGATGACAATCTAGATGCCCTAGTGTCACTAACCACCCAATGACTCAAGAAATCAAGCATAAAGATGATAAGCCAACAAGCAAACAAAACAAAATGAAAAGAAGCCTTCTAGTTAGGGAGAAAATGGTCTAAAAGTCTTATGGGGTCAAAATCATGAGAGAAAAACACACTGGCCAATATTGGGGAGAAACCCTAATCTTCACTTACAAGCATCGGCACGATTTCCTAACTGAAAAAAAGTGCCAGAGGCTGGTCAGCACAACTATTTCTCAGCATATCATTCTAATCAGCGCGACTATCAGTGGATTAAGCACGCTGATCGAGGGAGCCAAGAAAAAAAAAATTTGAAACAGGGACCAGATCTACTACTATGAATTTCAAACCTACATCAGTAAGTAGGAGAAAAGAAACAAAACCAAAGGGAAAAAGTGGAACTAGAAAAGTTCACACAAAATCATGAAATCTAAGACAAACAAAAGGATTGGTTCCCTAGTGGAGTCACCAATTTGTGGTGAAGTAAAATTATAAGTGCATACACAAACAAATTCCTCTAGCCCCATATTGGGTCTAGCCACAACTGATACATTCTATGGAAGATTTCCTTAGATTAGAACCAATTAAGAGGGCCTACCTCTTAGTACGCTTATCTCATTTGATGATGTCCTTGCTTTCTCGCTCCAACTACCTCTCCCTTCCTTCTTAAAACACATGAAACAAGTAAACAACAAGAAACAACAACCATGATAATAGACATATTGTAATTCAACCTACTTAACAAGTCAAGAAACATTAAGCCATGAACATGTAAGATGACAAATCATGTAGGAAATCAATCAATAGTTGCATACATATTGAATCAAGAAAAGATTACAACCATTATCTTGATGTTGATGTTCTCCTCTAACAAGACCAGATTCCCACACACTTCTGCTAGCATTCCATGATGGCCTCAACAACAATAGTTTTAAGGCTCTTCCCTTTAGGCTTCACTCCAAACCAAAATCACACTTCTCCCTCACACAACTAGAGAGCTACAACTATGAATAGCTTACTGTTTACTCCAAACCAAATTAGCACTAGCACACCAACATTAACACTAGCTTGTGCTTGGGAAAAAAGGGAGGTTTATATAGGATGAATGTATGGGAGATGGATCCTCTTCTCATGGGAGAAGGTCTTATCCTTTGAGGTAGTTCCATCATTATAGGGGAAAGGAGCCCAAACTAACATCCTCGACCCCATCCAGCCAAACAATTTACTAGACTTTCGTTACGAAGCTTCTAGCGCTGGAAGCTTTGGCTCTTTATTTAAAAAACTTTCCATAATAGGACTGACGCGACTGGAACAAAGCTCAGTCACTTCGGTCGGCACTAGGGACAGTGCTAATCCCTACATATCAGCGTGAGGAAGACAAGGCCCACTATCTTCAGTCTTGTAAACTTGGAAAAACAGAAGTTTCACAGGAAATGGTGCAAAAGGGAATTGATCTGCTCATGAAGAGGGACACAAGGGGGTTCCTTCATGAAGGGAAAGAATGTAGGGTTCATTGTAGAGGTCCTCCAGGATCAAGGAATGGTGAGTATAGGGACAGTGACAAAATGTTGTGTAATACTCCATACCATGCAAGAATTTCTTCAAATAAAAAGTTTGAGACAACCTGTTCTGTTGCTTTCACAATAGCCTCGGACTCTACCCACTTTGTCACCTAATCCATGCAAACCAGAATGTGAAATTTCTACTGTGAAGGCGGATTAAATGGCCCAACAAAATTTGATAGCCCATTTTTCAAAGGGCTCAAGAGCTAGTTGGGGCTGTAACAACATTTCATCTTCCTCACTAGGTTGACCTATCTGCTGGCAACTATCAGACCCTCTAACATATTTCCTTACATCATGAAAAATAGAAGGCCAATAGTATCCCATTTGTAACACCTTATGACATGTCCACTTATCTACAAAATGTATCCCCTACTGGCCATCATGAGAAGCTTTCAGGATATCATAGATGTCATCTCCACTTATGCAGCACCGAATTTTCTGATAAGATCCTATGTAAAAGAGATATCCCTCTATCTATGAATAACAAGCACTATGATGGAAAATCCATCGATGTTATCTATAAGTCAAGTGTTGAGGCACCTTTCCTATAGCAATATAGCTAACAATATTTGCATACCATGGAGTGTGAGTAGAAATCACAAAAATATGTTCATCTAGAAAACTATCCTCTACGGGTGTACCTTCATCACTAGTATCCATCCTAGACAGGAAATATGTAACTACATTATCTTTCCCTGGTTTATCTACAATGGTAATACCAAATTCTTGAATTAACAATAACCATCTTGTAACGCGACCATGGGTTATTGGTTTTTCCATAATATACATGATAGTTGTATGATCAGTGTGCACGAAAGTAGGATACCCTATGATATAATGCCAAAATTTATTAATAGCATAAATGACAACCAAGAAATCCTTTTCAGTTACCATATATTTTAATTCAATAGAGGTCAAATTCTTGTTGACATAGTAAATTGCATACGGTTTCTTGTCCTCTTGTTGCCCCAAATCGGCCCTACTATTGTTTGACAATCATCAGTAGAGATGTGAAATGGGCGTTTGTTGTCAGGACCACGTAATATCGTAAACTTGCAGACTAGTTCTTTGATTTCTACAAAAGTTGCTTCACATTCATCTGTCCACATAAATTTTGCATCCTTATGTAGCAATTGAAAAAGTGGGAATGCTATTTTAGAAAAAAAATCTATGAAACAATTATAATAGCCAGAATAACCAATAAAGATGCATACCTGTGTTGGTGTCTTAGGTGTAGGAAATTTTAAGGTTACCTCTACCATCGCAGTATCAACTCGAATTCCTACAACTAAAAGCAAGTGTTCTAGCACCATTCCTTCTTTCATCATCATATGACGTTTGACTATACTAAGAGAAACATGAGTTTTCTTGCATCTTTCAAGTACTTTCTCTAAGTTTTTTAAAGCTTCTATAAAGGAATCCCCATATGGGGTGAAGTTGTCCATATAAATCTCAACACTATCATTAACCAAATCAGAAAAAATCCTAATATCTCCCTTTGAAAGGTAGTAGGTGTGTTACAAAGGCCAAATGGAAGGACTCAACAGGAAAAGGTTCCCCAAGGGCATGTGAAGGTAGTTTTGTCCTAATCCTCAAGAGCTATTTGTATCTGATTGTATCCACTAAATCCATCCAGAAAGGAGAAAAATTCCTTCCTAGCTAATGTATCAAGGACTTGGTCAATAAAGGGTAAGGGAAAATGGTATTTCCGAGTTGCTTTGTTTAGTTCCCTATAATCAATGCAGATCTGCCACTTTCCATTCTTCTTAGGAACAATGACCAGTGGGGAAACCCATTGACTGTCTGATATCGGATAAATAAAACCCACATCTAATAGCTTCTGCAATTCATCTTTGGCAATTTTTTTTAAGGCAATATTTATTCTTCTTTGTGATGCCTTTCATATCAGTAGGAATTCCTTTCATATCATTATACACCCAAGAAAAGGCTTCTTTATGTTCCGGAAGGACTTTCAGTAGCTGTTTCGATTGGGAGTGTGAAAGGTCATGATTAATATTCAATGTTTTCCCTTGTTATATTTCTACAGGAACACTAATACGAGCTACAGTTTCAAGAATGTTCTCTACTTCTGTTTTTGGTTCAATATCTTCCTGAACATTGCAGCTCGTGACAATTTCTAACAACTGACGGGTTGAATCAGAAATGGAGTCGGGATTTTTGAGAAAGGTGCTAATGGCATTGTCTTCCATTTCATCTTTAAAACATAGAGCCTTACTGATGGTAAGGATGGGTCTAACTTCTTCATTCTCATATTTGGGCTCTTTGGTAGGTAGAGAATTTTGTATCAAGCTAAATCTGGGTTTATTTCAAATGAACTTGGTTCTGCAAGGGGGTTAAGGACAAATTTCTTTATAACTTCCCCATTGGATATTACCGTGTTTCCAGACCGACACCCAATGTAAGCATAAGTGGTTGCAAGCCAAGGTATTCCTAAAATCAATGTATGCCCATTGACTGGAAATTGGGTATTTAAAACCAAAAGGTCAATAAGTTACTGCCATAAGTCTATTGAAATAGTGATATCTTCCAGCTTCCGTACATGTCTAATAGTAGACCAATCTTCCAATTCTAGGATGGCAAGAGTTGGTTTAAGGTTCTGCAGACCCAAGGTAATCACAATTGTAGAGGTTATAACATTAATCGTTGCCCCAAAATCTACCAATACATTTGGGATATCCACCCCATTAATTTGCACTGTCAGAATTAGATTCCCAGGATCCCCATATTTGACAGGTATGGATTTCCCCAGCATTATAACTGATAATTTACCCATAACATGAATAGTAAGTGGATCCTTTGGTTTTTTGCCAGGTTTCTTAAAACAGTATTCTTTAATTTTCTTAGCATAAATCAGTATGTCCTTCATAGCCTGAAGTAACAGAATTTTAATGAATAAATTTTACAATTCTCCTAAAAATTCAAATTCAGGATGAGGACTTTGTTTGCTCAAAGATAATATTTCTGGATAAGGTGGATCATTTTGACATCCTCTAGTAACAATAGTCTGTGAAGGGGTTTGTTTCTTTATAGGAATTTGCGTTGGCTCATCCCCTATCATTATTCATTCTGGTTTTTAGACTTCATCATCAGTATGCTCAAAAATTATAAGTGAATTCTGAGTATTAACCACCTGACCAAATCAAATATTTAATTCATTACATTCCATTGTGGCAATACTATATGCAGGGAGGTTGAGTGTCTCAACCTGTTGAGACCCTATGTTATTTGGATTTGGATTGGGTTGGACAAGAAGTTGAGGACAAAGAGGAGGATTAATAGTGGGTGCATTAGCAAGCAGCTATAACTATTGATGTGGCATAGGTTGGGAGAATTTCCCTGAAGGAGGAGGAGGAGGTCCACGCCAGTTCTGGCACCATGAAGAATTTGGACCAAATTGAGGGAACCATTGTTTCCAGGGCATTGGATATTAGTAAGACAATGACCAAGAAGGTGAAAAAGGTACACATTGCTGACAAAAGTTCATATTATTAAAATACTAAGACGGGTCTTGAGGCATACCTTGATTCATTTTCAGCGGTCTTGGTTGCCATGGTTCCCTTGATCCCATAAAATAAAGTTGATATGCTTATTCATTCATTCCTTGAAATACTACCTTCAATCCAATAAGTGACAGGAAAATGCTAGTTGAATGACTCTATTCACATATCGTACAAGTCTCCACAGAATTTAATGGACATTCCTTTAATGGATGTTTCTTCCTGCATTGATAGTAGAAAATAGACATAGCTTTCTCTACTTCCATCTACTTCTGCTTCGCCTACAACACATCTAGCTATGATGATAATGTGCTCAGGATATCGGTTCTCACATTTTCCAACAGATTCCCAATTTTAGCCTTTGTAACTCCATTGCTAGATGTTTTGAGAGTTTGAATTTCCTGCCTCTGTCTCGCAACCCCTCATGAACACTTGATGCATAGTTCACAGATGATATCAAATTCTTCCTTTGATATATCTCCTTTCCCTACTATGTTCAATAGCTCTAGAGATTACTCCCTCAGTGCTTTGAGAAAAGTGATCTTCATGATATTCTTATCCAGGTCACTATGGCCCGATCTCTGCAAACTATATTGAAAATGTTCCACAAAATTTTTCATATTTTCATCCTCTTTCTACATAATGTTAAGAAATTCTTCCTTCACATCCTGGGATTTGCAGTAGTCCTAATATTTCTCGAGGAAAATCATCTTCATATCATCCCATGTAGCAATATATTTTCCTCCAAAACCCATAAACCATCTCAAATCTATGCCCTTCAAAGTAGCGGGGAATATCTTCAATTTCTGAGCATCATAAATGTAATCATACCCCCAACAAACAACGTCAAATTCAAAGGGGAATGTGTCCGGATCCTCAGAAGTAAGACCATGGAAATTAGGTAGTGTTGTCAAAGGAATAGGCTTCATATGTGCATCACCTCTAACATCTCAAATTGGAAATTCAATCGAAGAAGTTGTAAGAGCCATGAATAAATGCCAATACCCGCTTGGAATTTCAACAGGTTTTGTCTCTGGTTATTATGTAATAGGTGATGGAAGTTGTTTAACAACACTTCTTTGATCAAAAGGTGCCAATAATTCCCTCAAATTTTCTTCCTCTGAACTTGCAATATGTAGTTCCTCAGATCCTCTACTTGCTACTTCTTTTTCCCCGAATTGCACTTTTATTATTGGAGGAGGTTCTAGTTGTGAAAATGATTATCCTTCAGATCTCGTATGAGGTCTTACCCTAGAAGTAGCTCATGATGATGCTCCAAACTTAGCCCTTGAGATTATCTCTTGGATGTAACCTTTTCTACCCAAATCAACCCCTTTTCTTTTCGAGGTTCTCCTTATACCCCTTTTATTGGTGTCTATGTTCATACAATCAGGAAATAAAAGGGAAACATTCAAACAATTTAAAGATCAAGACCTGGAGCAGGATAAGAACTTCCCTCCCTAGGACAAGAGAGTGGCCCCTAAATAAAACAAGAGAAATAAAATTAAAAAATCACAAAAATCAAGCTCAGGACCTGAAACAGGGTGAAAAAATAAAACTTCCCTTCCCAGGATGAGAGAGAAATACTTCAGAAATCAGAACAAAGCAATATAAAGCTCTAGACCTGGAGCAAGGTGGTAAAACTTCCTTCCCTGGGACAAGAGAATTATACTAGAAAAACAAGAAAATAAAGAAACCAAACGACTAAATGATCTAATACTCAGGACCCGGAGCAAGGTGTAAGCTTCCTTCCCCAAGACGAGAGATCAGTCCTATGGTCAATACTAGTTATACTTTTTCACCTTTGATAGCCTCCCCGGCAATGACGCCAAAATGTTGGTGTCCAAGTATGAATCATGCAATTCACCCAATCCACATTTAATTGTGAACTTGAGGTTCTATCAGTTTTTTCAAGGCTATCATGCACTGTATGTGCAGGCCATAGTTTCCTTGCCCAACATTGAACATTAATTATAAAGTCATCAATGTGTAACAATAAGCAATACTATAACATCAAATAAGAGTAACATCAAGTAATAACTATAATAGAAATAAGAGTAACAACAATTAGGACTCACAACAACACACTAATAAACATTCACAACAATAATAAACTCACAGAAATAAACTTAACACACATTAGCAACACCTGGTTAGGAGAGTGGGCCCAACTCCCTGATCAAAGCTCTAGCGAGATCAACGAATCACAATATGCTCAGAAGATCAAACTTTCATTAATTAAAGAAATATTACAAGTATGCTATTATAGACTCAAAGTTAGAGTATTTCTCTTGTAACCTTAATAACTCTTAACAGTGATAGCCTGCAACTCTACTTTATACATTGTGGGCCTTTAATTACATGGTGGTTTTCAGAACGAAACAAAATGTAAAAGATAGCAGTGTGTCAATTGAAAGATTGATTCACCATTCTAGCCAATATCCAAGGATAGCGTTCCCGGCTTTGACGGTGTTATCACTGACAAAATTTCGATGCTAAATGTCCGCAAATAAGCACATGAACCCTTTTAGCAGTTTCGCAGCGCAAAATGTTTAGGTGATTTCAGTAGCGCATAATTCATAATTTGCACTGGCTGCGCTACAAAATTGGGGATTTGTTCGAATCCATAGCAACTGTCATGCATTATAGCTATGCGGTGGATGTATTTTACAGGTGGCATACTCTCAAGCTCCTGCGTGTATGTTTGTCATCAATTCTGAATCTCGAAGCAAAGTTCATGTAGCTATGAGTAAATGCTCACACGTTGGTGGCCAGGGCATGATATGCAGATGTTGAACTAAATGTATACAATTATGCTAAATGAGAAGCAACATATAGGTCCTTATCTGAGCAACAACACTTCAAGGGAAACTAAGTTGTGTGTACAAATGGTGACATATGAGCCAAATGCAGATGTCGTCCATTGGGGTCTCCATCTTCTTGATGGAGATTCTTTTTCCAATACAGGTCATTGGATTAATGCCACTCAATTGAGTGACACTACTCTATATCGAGGGACTCAGATTATGGAACCTCAGTTGCCAAGAGAGCCCACTAATGTAGAAAATGATGAGATCATTACTCATGCTCTTCAAGAAGAATTATCTCATCTGGCAGCTGTGGAAGCATCAGGTGACCCACACCCTACTGAAGATCATTTACAAGCCTCAATTCTTGCACAGGATTGGCTTGGTCCAAGCCAGCGAATATTTAGTGAAGGTGCATGGCATGTTGAGAAACAACAAGAATCAAGTCATGAACAAGAGTTTGCAAGTCCGTGCTCAAGTCTGGAAAGAAGGTCTCAAGATGGTTCTGAGGATGTCTATACATCTCTTGAGCTTTTGGATGAGTTTTCTGCTTTGGATGGGGAATTTGGCAAAAGATTGACGCAGATGAACTCTGTGCCTCATATTCCAAGGATTAATGGAGACATTCCTACAATGGATGAAGCAACCACAGACCATCAAAGGCTGTTGGACAGGTTAACACTCTATGATTTGCGTGAACTTAAAATTCCTGGAGATGGAAACTGCCAGTTTCGAGCACTCTCTGATCAGTTCTATCGAACACCTGAACATCATGAGTTTGTCAGGCAACAAGTTGTTGAGCAGCTAAAATCCGAACCAGAATTGTATGAAGGATATGTACCTATGTCATATGATGAGTATCTAAAAAAAAATTATCGAGCGTGGCGAATGGGGCGACCATGTTACTTTGCAAGCTGCTGCAGATTGTTATGGGGTTAAAATATGTTTCCACCGCTTACACTCAATTAGGCCGGATGCTTTACTGTGTGCAACAGCCAAGCATAGGATTCAAAGACTTCTTATTGAAACCAGACATGCTTCGGCCTGGGTTGGGGCATCTCTCAGAAGGAAATTGGTCTACACCCAAACCCAAAATCAGTTTCAGTTGAGGCGAGGAATGATTTAGAAGTCCCACAGGTTTATAAGGGACATAGAAATGCACAGATTGTGAAGAGTGTAAATTTCTTTGGGCTTAACACAGAGTATGTAGTTAGTGGGTCCGATTGTGGTCGGATATTCATCTAAAAGAAGAAGCGGGGTTAAATGATTTTCGAAAAATTCCAAGTGGTGTAAATGGCATTGAAGAAAGGATGCACTTAATTTGGGATAAAATGGTGAACTCTGGTCAAATATCAGTCATGAATTATGTTCGTATCACTAGCACAGAGTTGAATCGAGCTTAATAAAACCTCTGCATATTTTGTGTGAAGTTCTATGCAAAGGCCTTAAGATGCTAGACGAAGCCACATAACGGTATGCTATCATTGAAGGTAGGGATTTTCGCAGCTACACTGGAGATGGAACAAATGATGCACCTGCACTTCATAAGGCGGACATCGGTCTATCCATGGGTATCCAAGGAATAGAAGTTGCCAAGGAAAGTTCAGATATCATCATTTTAGATTTTAATTTTGCATCAGTTGTGAAAGTAGTTCGGTGGGGTCGTTCAGTTTATGCAAACATTTAGAAATTCATTCAGTTTCAACTCACTGTAAATGATAAGACAGCCCGTGCAACCAAAGTGAGAAACACTGTAATTTTTAACGCCTTTGTCTTTTGCCAAATATTCAATAAATTCAATTCAAGGAAACAGCACATCAAGGACCGACAAACAGGGGCCTATGTTTCAGGGTAACAGAAAAGATGTGTCATTGAAGACAAACATGGAGCATCAAAAGGTTCATAACAGCTATCTCAGCCAAACTCCAGATGTCAGAGAACGAAAATGATTGAAGATCAAGGCTGTTATGGAATTTGATTCCTATTTGATTCAGAAGTCTAGAAGATCTAGTAGAATTAGAATTTTAATTGTTTTAGGATTCCAGCACTGTCAATTAATAGTCAGCTGTAATTATTAGTTAGTTAAAAGTTAGTAGGTGTCATCGTAGGCAGAATCGAATTCCCCTCATGCTGGAGGAGGAATATCGATTAGTTAGAATAAGGATGTTATATATAGTTGAATCATCTATGTAACAGGGGTTGTTGGATATTTTTGAGAAACAGAGTATTGCTTTGGCTTATGTAAAAAAATCAGTTTGGTAATATAATTTGCTGTTTATCTTCTCAGGATTCTTACAGTGTTTCAAATGCTCAAGATATGTGGTTTTGTTTTATCTTTAATGTTTTTACAGTTGTATGAATACACAATCACTCAAAATTCACTTATGTTGCTCTGACTTCCTGTGTGTATTTGTAAACTGAGGTCCTTATGAGATGATGTTTTGAGTATTTAAACATTGCTGCCCTGACTTCTATGCATGAGCAGTGTCATATTTTATTAAATTTGATCAACTCCATAAGCCCAATGGAAGTATTTGTAATGTCTGTCCAGCCAACCTTTTTATTAAATTTACTTTACTAGAGTTAGCCCTCTTATCAATAGTCAAAATCAATAACTTTCTTGAGAGAGCCCTCTCAGGAGGGAGGCTAATCCTTAGCCAAAAGACTGGTCTGAAATAGTTACATAGAGTCTAACTGATTAGCAGCCATCAGTACTGATTTTGTGATAACATTTTGGTGCGTCTGCCGGGAGCCTGAAGCTTATTCTTTCCCGAAATTATAAAGCTGAACTTTTGAAGGTAGCAGGAGCTCAGAAGGTTTTTTGAGGATGCAAATCTACCTTGGCGACTCCGTTGTTGAATAGTTCAAAATTCATACATTCATGGTGATTCCACTGGAGTTATGAAGGACCCAGAAGCTACCATTCTTAGTTCAAGGTATGCATGCATAGATTTTTCAGGAATTCATGGTTTCCCAAATCATTTTCCCAAGGATGCATATTTTCTAATGAATGGTCCCAAATATAATGGAGAAGATTTGAGTTTAACTCTGAAGCATATCTCATATTTCTGTCATTTTGCTGAGCTTCTTAGAGTTAAACATGAGGATGTTTGCATTATGTTATTCTATGATTCACTTCAAGGGAAATGTAAACAATGGGTTGAAAGCTTTCCTATCAAATTCATTAAGTCATTTCAAGACTTATGGCTTATGTTTTTGGAGGAATGGATAGATAGGTCAGAGGTGGTGGCAAACTATCCTTCAGTTGAGGGTTTCAAACTATGGAATGATGATCATATTAATGAAGAAATAGGTGAAAATTTTTCTTTGTCCTTGTCCTCATATCTAAAGTCCTTTGACTGTAAAGCAGAAGATAAGATGAAATTTTTGGATGAAGTTGCTAAGGACATTGAGAAAGACATTGAAGATTTAGAAGGTCAAATTCAATCATATAGTCTTCATGGTCATGATCATTCTTTTCAAAAGATTTCTATGGCAGCACATAAGGAGAGAGTGTTTCTTCCTTTCTCTTTCACGATTGAGGAACTATACACTGTTGTTGAAGATCAGTTTGCACAGCCAGAAAGTTACAAGAAAATCCAAGTTGATCATGTATTCTGGGATCCTATAGCTGATTACATGGAAGAGTTTTACTCTCCAGTGCTTCAGTTTACTTATAAAGATCAGAGAAAATTTCAGTGGCAGCGGTCATCACACCATCATATTGGCTCTGAATTCCGATGCAGTCAAAGAAATCAGATATCAGATAAAACAGAGGAATGGCTACATTGGAAATTTCATATTGATTGAGCAGAAAGAAGTTGAAATTGTTAGGGTAGGTAGGTAGGTAAATACAAATAAGCTCAAGGTCAACTGAGCATTTTTCAGTAGTTGTAGCTTTCTTTCTCCTACAGTC
>APFE030538961.1:23344-72461 GCA_000404065.3 Pinus taeda | reverse complement strand
TTATATTATGACCCCTTAGACTCCTATATATAGAAAGGAGGTCTTGTCATTTGTATCATCTAAGAATTGTTCATTTGCGTAATGTAAAGGAGGTTGCCCCCATGAAAAGGCTTACTTCTAAGGCATTGATCTATCTTTTCTATCTTGTGAGCTAGTTTCATAACAATAAGTAACATGTTCCCATAGAGACGCCTCAAATATGCAAGTAACGATGGCACAAAACACAACCCTTAATATAAAACCATCAACAATGCAATGTGATTCATTAAAGGAAGTAAACAAGCATGCACAGATTACTCGTCTTTAATCTTGTAGGGCAAGTAAGTCTGGGACTATGTTATGCAACCATCTCACAAAATAGAAGAACAGATAGATCAATGACTTCAAGATAAGCCTCTTCGAGGGGGCAACCTCATTTACATTACACAAATGAACAATTCTTGGATGATACAAATGACAAAACCTCCTTCTATATATAGGAGTCTAAGGGGTCACAATCTAATAAAATCCGGCATAACAATCATAACATAAGGGCACAAAAATAACAATAGTGGGCTTTTATGGGGTACAATAATAACAATGTGGGGACAACAGGGGCACAACAATAACAATAAGGGGCTACAATGACAATAGTAATGGGGGAATCACTATTATTATAGGGACTTGACATGCCCCTCTCCTTCAAAAAAGTGTTGTCCTCAATGGTTGAGTAGTTTTGGATGCTTCTGTATAAAATTTTTATCCTCCCATGTGGAATCTTCAGCGGATAAGTTCTTCCACTTGATGAGATACTCTGAAACTAATCGATTTTGTAGTTGTCGAGTTCTTGTTTCTATCACTGCCTCAAGTTCCAATATGATTTTTCCTTCCTCATCAAGTTCTGGCAATATTGTTTGAACTAGGAGCTTGTCACCCATAACCTTCTTTAAGCATGAAACATGGAAAACTAGGTGCACTCAGGAAGATGCAGGAAGCTCCAATTTGTATTCCATAGTACCAATCTTTTGCAACACCTTGTATGGACCATAATGCTTTGGTGATAATTTATTATCCTTCTTAGCTTGCTTGAGTGACGTTTGTTTGTATTGTTGTAGCTGTAGAAATACCCAGTCACCTACATCAAAACTTATTTTTTTGTGATGATGATCTGCCTGTTGTTTCATTCTATTATGCACCAAGTGAGGTTAACATTTAAGAGTTGGAGAACCTATTGTTGATGCTCCATGTGATATTCCATTGCTTAAACCTTAGAATCTTATCTTAAACATGTTGTGATGGATCATGGATGATATCCATAAAGTGCCATAAATGGGGTAATTTTTGTTGAAGTATGGAAGTAAGTGTTATACTATCATTCAACCAGAGCCAACCACTTGACCCATTGTGTTTGTTTATCAGATGCAAAGAAATGAAGATATCCTTCCAAACATTTTTTCACTATCTTAGTTTTCCCATCAGATTGAGGATGATAAGATGAGCTATGAGCTAATTTAGTACCAAGACAAGAAAGTAATTCAGACCAAAAATTTCCAATGAAAATGGGATCTCTGTTGCTTAGAATAATCTTTGGGTTTCCATGTAGATTTTGAATTGTTTCCATAAATGCAGTAGCAACTGTACAGGATTTAAATGGATGAGATAATGCACAAAATTGTGCATACTTTGTAAGTCTGTCAACTACCACCATGATGACACTCTTTCCTTCGGACTTGGGTAAACTTGTCATAAAATCCATTGAAACCTCCTCCAACATTGACTTGGAATGGATAAATGTTGTAACAAACCCGAGGTCTTATTTCTCTCAACTTCATTTTGTTGGAAAACCAAACATTCTGCCACAAAACTTTGAATATCATATTTAAGGCCATCCCAAAAAAATCCTTCTTAAACCTATGGTAAGTTATTAAAAAAACTTGAGTGCCCTCCTAAGGGGGAGGTGTGCAATTCTAGAATAATCTCTTGTTTGAGTTGGAAATTCTTACAGAGGTATAAGTAATCTTTGTACCATAACGAATCATATTTCCAGCTAAATGTATCAGATGTATTGGGATCTTGTTGC
Source organism: Pinus taeda (assembly GCA_000404065.3). Classification (NCBI taxonomy): domain Eukaryota; kingdom Viridiplantae; phylum Streptophyta; class Pinopsida; order Pinales; family Pinaceae; genus Pinus; species Pinus taeda. Next base: position 70,402 of record APFE030538961.1, on the reverse strand, counting down.
AACTTTTAAATGAGTGCCCACACTTCTTCGTCATTCTTCCATTCATCCCTTGCTTCGTTTATCCAATCTAGTTGGATGGTAGAGATGGCACAAAGCAATGCTTTCACATCCTCATCCTTTCTTGAGAGTGCGTTTGCAACAACATTTTGCTTCCCTTTTTTGTAGATGATTTCAAAGTCATAACCTAACATCTTTGTGACCCATTTTTGTAACTCTTCTGAAGATAATCTTTGTTCTAAAAAATATTTAAGACTATCATGATTCGTTTTTATCTTGAAGTGTCTTCCCATTAGCTAAGGTCGCCATTTCTTAAGTGCGTGTAGTATTGCCAACATTTCCTTCTTACAAATAGCTTTGTGTAAATACTTTCCTTTTATTGGATGACTTTCAAAAGAAATAGGTCTTCCTTCTTGCATTAATACAATGCCAATTCTATTTCCTGAGGCATCACATTCCACAATAAAGGTTTTTGTAAAGTCTGGCATAGCTAAGATTGGTGCTTGGCACATTGCATCTTTAAGATATTCAAAGGCCTTCATTGCTTCTGGAGTCCAAGAAAATTCATATTGCTTCAGTAATGTTATTAGAGGTGCTTCTACTTTTCCATAATTCTTAACAAACTTGCGATAATACCCTATCAACCAGAGAAATCCTCGCATATGCTTTATGGATGTGGGGATTTTCCATTCCTTAATGGATTTAATTTTGCTAGGGTCTACCTTAACACCTTCATGAAATACAATATGACCCAGATATTCCACCTCTTGTACTCCAAAGAAACATTTGGAGGTTTTTGCATATAATTGTTTCTCCTCCAATAGTTTGAGCAACCTGCCAACATGTTGAACATGATCCTTCCAAGACTTGCTATAGATTATCATATCATCAAAAAATACTAACACAAATTTTCTAAGGGTGGGTTTGAAAATGGAATTCATCAAACCTTGAAATCTTGAGGGTGCATTGGTAAGGCCAAAAGGTATGACCAAAAATTCATAATGACCCTCATGAGTTCTAAATGTTGTTTTCAGAGTGTCTTTAGTCTTCATTCTGATTTGATGATATCTTGAACGAAGATCCAACTTGGTGAAGTAAATTGCTCCATGTAATTCATCCAATAATTCATCAATGACAGGAATGGGAAATTTATCTTTAATATTGAGCTTTTTGAGCTCCCTATAATTCAGACACATGCGCCATGATCCATTCTTCTTGTGCACCAATACTACTCGAGTAGATAAATAACTTTGACTAGGCTGAATTATCCCAGCATCTATAATTTCTGCAACCATACTTTCAATTTCACTCTTTTGGGCATAGGGATATCTGTAAGGCCTAATGTTTGGAGAAACACTTCCTGGAATCAAATGAATAGCATGATCATGATCACGAATAGGTGGGAGGCCTTTGGGAGTCTCAAACACCTTGGAATGATCGTCTAAGACTTTTTGGAGATCTGGAGAAATAGATGATTTCAATGTGGGAGCTTCTAGTGAACATAATTGTGCAATTACACCATGTTTTTCTTTCTTCATAAGCTTTGTCATTTCGTTAGAGTTGATTATCTTTCCTAGTTTCCCTGTGATACTCCTTAATTCAAATTCCTTTCCTTCCCAACAAAATTTCATGAAAAGTTCTTGAAAATTAAAAGATATCATACCCAAAGATTATAGCCATTGTACTCCTAGTACAACGTCAACACCACCCATTGGAATAGAAAGCATAGGACTATTCAATACATATTCTCCCATGGATAGCTTGATATTATGGAACTTTCCAGAGAAATTTATGGTTCCTCCATTTGCAACCATCACTTGACACTCTGTTGCTAGATATATGAAGCAATTCAATTCCTTGGCCATCTTACAATGAATAAAATTATGGGTACTACCCAAATAAATCAACACTATTACCTTTTTCTTCTTGATTTTTCCTTCCATCTTGAGAGTTTGAGCAGTAGTAATTCCTGCCAATGCATTACAAGATATGGTTGTATTCATTTCTTCTTTCTCTAGGGTTGATTCCTGATGTATATCCTCTTCTTTTGAGGTTTCTTGTTCATTTTCTTCCTCCTCTTCACAATCTATGTAAAATAATTTCTTCTCAGCACACTGATGACCTTTGGTGTATTTGATATCACAACTATAACAAAGCCCCTTTTCTCTTTTTTCTTACAATTGTTGTGGAAGGCTAGGGGAAGCAACACTTCCATCTTTATAGTTGTAAGTGGTAGGATTCCTTGGATGTTATCCTTTAAAGTCCCTATGAAAACATCAATCCTATGATCCTTTGGAATATCATTTACCCTTATATTCAATTTTTGGAAGTCCTCAATGTGCTCCACCATTGAACCCTTTTGTTTGAGATTTATCAATTGGCTAAAGAAGGTGTTGCTCTTTGTATCCTCATAATGTGTTATCATTTCATCTGTAAAAATTGACCAAGTGACAATTTGTTTACGATATCAAAGCCATCGATACCATACAAACTGATTGGGTTCCAAATATAAAGTTGCAATGTGTATCTTTTTTGTGTTTTGCACATTATGGATATCGAAATATTGTTCCATATGTAGTATTGATTTTACGAGATCATTTCCATAAAACTTCCTCATATCGATCTTTGGAATGTGGTGGGTATTTATTCCAACCTTAGAGTCTATGAAATCATGATTAACATTTCTTTTGTTCTCATCATGAGTTTCCTCTACTACTTTTTCACCATTAGGAAGCCTTTCTTGTAGCAACTTTGTCAAACCTTCCTTCAAACCTTCCACATATTTCTTCAAATCTTCAATGTTGTCATTCTTCGAATCATGATTAACATTTATTTTGTTCTCATTATGATTTTTCTCTACTACCTTTTCACCACTAAGAAGCCTTTCTTGTAGAAACCTTGTCAAACATTCCTTCCACCCTTCCATGTATTTCTTCCAATATTCAATGTTGTCTTTCATATCATTGGTGCCATTCTTCAAGCCATCCATCTTATCTCCTCTTAATTTTTGTGAGAGAGAAATTTGTTGCACTTGGTCTCCTAATTTTGATATATCATGTTGCATTTCTTCCTCTTCTTCATGTGTCATAATAGAGCTTCCCGGTTGCTTACTAGGTGTTGCCATTTTCTTTGTTCGGGGCATCAATTAATGATAATTTTCTTCACTATTTCCTTTTAATCACTTCAAACTAAATTTTCAAACAAAACTTATGCTTTTAAAAATACTACACACTCTTTTTTTATTTGTAGGAGCTTGATATTGAATCTGATGTATCTCCGAAATTTTGAACCTCCAAGATTTGAAATTGCAAAATGTGGTACCTCGCTGAGTCCTCTTTCCAACGCCACCAGTCTGATTGAAATTGGTTTCTCCAAGAAAGAGTTATGTCGAATCTCCCAAGATGACCTGATTATACACCTTTTTAGTAGAGCTAACTTGTACGAAGTGCCACATGTCACTGTTTCAACCTTCGGACCTGAAAATGATGCATAGAAAACTAAAGTTTGTCCTATTTCTGTAACTTCTTACAAAATTTCAATCTGATACTCAAAGAAAAAGTTATGATTATTTTCCCATGGTCACCTGTTTGGGATGTAATTCAGGATCCTGCAAAAACCCTAACTTTCTTCGATTCTATCTCGGAAAATATAGATAGAAAGCTCTTAAATTTGTACCCACGAGTCATCAAGATTTTGGCTCAAATGGGTTTTTTTTTTGCTTCTGAAACGTTGTATAAAAAATGTTATAGCGAAAATTCAATGATGAATTTTTTGGAGTAATGAAACCCTAGAATCCAAACCTCTGATACTAAATGTTATGCAACCATCTCACAAAATAGAAGAACAAATAGATCAATGAATTGAAAATAAGCCTCTTCGAGGGGGAAACCTCCTTTACATTACACAAATGAACAATTCTTGGATGATACAAATGACAAAACCTCCTTTCTACATATAGGAGTCTAGGGGGTCACAATGTAATCAAAGCTGACATAACAATAATAACATAAGGGCACAACAATAACAATAGTGGGCTTCTATGGGGCACAATAATAACAATTTGGGGACAACATGGGCACAATGGTTACAATGACAATAGTAATGGGGGAATCACTAGTATTATAGGGACCTAACAGACTATGAATCTCCACCCAACCTTAGACAACTACAGCCTCTTACACTTGCAGTTGTCACCCCCGAGCCAGATTCCAGAGTCTGAGGGGGAATGATTGCTTTTGGGACTACACACCAACTTCCAACTAACATAGGGACTCCAGAGGATCTCTTTCTTAATCCCACCATCCAATGGTTTCTCTCTTTGCCATCACAGGGAGTCCATAGGTGCCCCACCTCACCCTAAGTGCATTCACAGTGATTCACCCCTTCCCAAGGAGTCTAGAATCCACCATGTTAACAGGGAACTATCCAATTTTCTTTTCTCCAGTCATTCATTTCTCTTGTTTCAGGAAGGCATCTTCATAATCTATTATAGAGCTCCACAATATTTATCTCAACCCATAGCCCCTAGTGGACCCAAGATGTTACAGGGATTTAGAGATTCCATCCAAACCCACAACCCTAGGACCCAAGTTGTCACAGGGATCTAGAGACCTTTTCTTTAACCCACAACCTCCTGGGACCCAAGTTGTTATAGGGCTCCAAGGATCCTATCTCAACCCATAACCTTCAGGGTCCCAAGCTATTACAGGGCTCCAGAAACTAGCACTCAACCCACAACCTCCATGGACAAAGAACCCTTCCCCTTCTCTTCTCTTCTCTTCAAGATACTCGCTGAAAGCGTCTACTGGAGACCTAATCTTAGTCCCTTCTTGTTATTCCTCCAAAGTAAGACCTTTTCCCTTACCACGGGAATGTGAATGGGTCTCCTCCTCAAGGGCCGTAGTCTCTCTTGAATTCTTCCCTTATTTTGAATAGCTTCCCCTATTTTTCGAACTCTTTCTTGTTGATCTCCCTCCTTTGAGTGCTCTCACCAGTTTTGATGCCCTCTACTTTTGTTCCCATGCTCCCCCCAAATCTCTCCCCCTTTGTTGTTTGAATCCTTCTTTTCGTTTTTTTTCTGCATTTATGTCAAGCTCAATTATTATTGTGTCCTTGTTGTTTTTGCAACCTTCATAAATTCCTTCCCTCTTTCTTGTTGTGCTCCCTCAAGCAAGCTTGGTCCTGAGTACTTTTCTTAGCTCATTTAATTGCAAGAACTAGTTCATTAAATTCCCGCATCATCCAGCGTTCAATGGTTGTCCTCAAACTCAAGTTTCTTCTTTACACAAGAAACCATCACATCCCAAGCAACAATTCTCCTCCCCCAACTTTGGAATCTATGTCCCTTGACTCAACCCACTTTTTTTTGTTTTAATTTCAACATTGAAAGTTATTTACATTATATTTACAATTACGCTCATATGAGACCCTTGGGTGGGGTTGTTACAAGAACCCCCCTACCTGCCCTCTTTTCTTCCTTATAGAAATGTTAAATAACAACATGACACCTTTTACTTAATGCCTGTATGAAACTTTATAAGTCAATGTGCTAAATATACATTTATTTAATTTTATCCAACAAAGGTACATGAAATTCAACATCAAATATCCTTTGAATTTATCTATATAAAACTACAAGATTTTCCAACAAAAAATATTTATATGTGCAACCATAAATTTTTGCAGGATGAATCATACAACAAAGACACCATGAAAATTTGTATTTTTATAATTATGCTTTAGCCTCACTATGAAGCATTTGAAGCCATTCAACATAGCTACTGTCCTAGAGAACGTATTTTTAAAGATATTCAAGAACTATAGTCAAAATATGTTCGTAAATACCTTTTAATTTTGGAGGAGGCATTATTGTAGCAAGGATCTAATTGCTATAATTTATCAATTGTATTGATATCTAAATGGATGTGGATTAGAAAATATTTCAATGAAAACTAAATATTTTGAATGGAGAAATGCATATGTACGAGGAAACACCAAACCTCTATTGCAAACTACTTTTATGCAGACAAAATCTGAAATAAGAAGTGTTGAGACACAAATCCAATGACTTTATAAATGCATGCTTTGAGTTGAAAATCCGAATATTTTCTATATTTGTATCACTATGTTGACATTCAAATAATTAAAATCTTTGTTATTTGAATTTTTATGGCAACAATAATAGTGATATAACACACATTCAACTTGATATTACTCATTATAAAATAGTTTGAACAAACAACTCAAAATATTGTCATAGGGTATGCATCCATCTTAGATTGATATCTTGGTGTCTAAACCACCTTAGGCCCTATTGTATTTGAGTATATGCCTACTTAATGACCATAAAAGTATTACCTATTAAAATGGCACTCGTCCCTTCAAATTATTAATTCTTCTAACATGGTGCAGCATAAAGCATTCAGAGAATGAAATATTGTTATCTATCTACATTGTATTCAAGTAATAATTATACTAAACCCTAAGAGTTTTGGCCACTTGTACTATAATTTTAGTGGAGATCCTATTGGCAACACAAGTCAATAATTATATCTATATCCAAAGAAATAATAGATACAAAAAATTTGAAGAATAACCCCATACTTTCAATAAATACAAATCAACGTGTTTTTAACAATGGTAAATTTATATTTTAATAATAATCCTTAGTAATGGCCATTGATTTTCTCAAAATATCTAATAAAATTACTATTCAAAACTCCATATTTCAATAATAGGAGAATTATTAACATAAATTCATAATGAAATATTGAAAAAATTAAGAGAAAGTATCCATTCATGTGGTAGTAAAACAAAATTTACATTCAAATTCCACACAAAAATAAATGTCAAAAGGATTACTTTGGCACTCATCCAACCCAAATACCATCTAAATCCCATTTGTTGAGGGTATAAAAGAACTACAATGAGAAAAAGTTTTCAAAACCCTGGGGTTATCACCATAGATATCATTGCAACAACTATTTAATTATTATGATTAGGTCACACCGACTATAATTAGTTAGACATTAATTAGAAAATTACTAAAGGGAAACTCAATATTATTTTCAATTAAATTAGCAAGTTGAAACATAAAAAGAACACATGACTATTCTTCCAATGCACTTATCAATACAATTAGAAAAATCATGAATTCTCATGCAAATCTAACTCTAATAGTCCCCAATTCAAGCCACCAAGTTTCTGAAGCCCCATAAAAGCAACCATTCTTATGAATGTCATATTTTTGAATCGAGGAAAGAGCTCCTTACAAGAAAATTCTCCAAAGGACAGAGGGTTTTTTCCACAATTATTATTGTAGTACCCACTTAAATGTTAATAAAATCACTTAAAGTAATTCATATTTAGAGGAGAAATATTCATATCAACCATTTAATTGGAAATTCCATATAGAATTAAAAACCCCCCTTTTAACAGTGTGACACATTTGATTCGATAGTCTCTAAACAACTTTGTAAGTCAATGCGTTAAGTGTATAAATATTTTATTTTGTCCAACAAAAATATATGAAATTCAATATGAAATCTTATTTGAATTAATCTATGTAGAACGACAAGATGGGTCAATCGAAAGTATTTACATTAGAAAACCTAGTTTTTCCCAGTATATATTGTATACATATAACAATGACATCACAAAGTCTTGTATTTCACTGGTTATGCTTTAACCTTGTTATGAAATATTTGAATCCATTCAATGCAACTATTATTCCAAATAGTGTTCTTTAACACACTAGAGAACTATGGCCAACATATGTTTCCAAAAACCTTTTCATAGACGAGGTAAATATTGTAGTAAGAATTTGATTGCTATAACTTATTGATGATATTGATATCCAGATGGATGAGAATTGGAAAATATTTCAAGAAAAAATGCATATTGTAAACAAATAAATGCAATTCTAAATGTACAAAGAAACATCAAATTTTTATTGCAAACATACAATAGCTAAAAAAACATTTATATGCAAATCCTATAGCTTTCACAATTTAGGATTTGCATTAAAAAAAAAATATTATTGATATTCAATGTATCACTATGTTAACATTTGAATATTTAGAAGTTCTATTCTCCAAATTTTGATGGCAATAGCAATATAATTCACACTCAAAATTTTATTTCTCATTAGAAAATTATTTGTATGAACAACACAAAATATTATCATCATATAAACATCAACATTAGTTTGATAGACTAGTCTTTAGACCACCTTAGGCCCCATATAACTGAGTAACTACCTACATAATTATGGTAAAATTATTAATTGTTAAAATCTCACCCACCTGTTTGCTTGAATTTATGAATATTTTTATGATGTCATAGCATAAAATATTCAGATAATGAAGTATATTACTCTATGCTTATTGTATTCATGTAATAAGTCTGCAAAATTCTAAGAGTTATGGTTGTTAGAATGTGATCTATTAATGATTCCTAGTGGTTTTTTTGACAAATTTATTCTTTAATAACTCACAATATAGTAAAATATTTTTTCCCACATGTGTCATGGGAATTTCTCTCTTTTCACTATCTCATATATAATTAAGGTGAAGGAGGTTCTATTCTGTGTGTAAGGGTGCAAATGTAATGATATCTAATTGCTAATGTGGGGTGTATCCTTGCATGATTGGGAGTTTCACTGGAGAATAAAGGTAATTCTTTTGTGGATGTTCCCCACACTGGGGCTTTACCTATTGGATTCAAAATTATACTGAGATAGGGGGTGAATCAGTATAATACATTTTTTACTCATTTAAACATTCAAGCACCATAAAGCATCAAGTCATAAGTAGAAAAGTACACACTTATTTAAATGATAGTTATTTGTAGGCACTAGCCTATAGGAGCTACCATCCCCTCAATTTTCAAATTTGTAAGAACCAACCTATATGATACATGAATCCCTTTTGATTTGCAGGAACCGACCTACAGGAGAAACCAATCCCCTTTGCTACTTTGCATGCACCAACCTACATGATACATTTATCCCTTATCCTCGTCTACTATGTAAATTTCTTGTGTACTTCAATGGTCATCTCTGCAATATTCTTTGTATTTATCTATCATATGAGCTAGGTGCTTCCCTCAAACCACATATTCAGAACTGCACTTTACTAGTGTTACCATTTCATGATAATTTTATACAACTAGGTACTTCCTTCAATCCAAGCTTTTAAACATGTGTTCCTTCATAAAGCTTCAATGTAGCCAGAAACTTCCATTAATCCACCTTTCAAGATTTGGCATTTATAACGTCATGTACTTTATGCCCGTGTAATAATGTTAGAGCCCTATTGCTTCTAAATATGCCTTTGAACTATGTTTTTGCACTTATAACATATGTGTAGCACCTTTTATGATGCTTTATTATCCTTAAGTCCAAACTTTTCAAAATTTGGTTCTTGAATGTATTAGCACCACATACAACTAAGCATTTTGTGAGAACTTACCATTATTCTAAACCTCAAAGCTCCCTTCCACCCAAATTTTCATGTATTAGTGATTATATGCCTTAGCACTACAAAATATGCCCACATGACTTATCCAAGCACAATTATATTGGTATTTCAATGGAATTCCTAAAATTCATCAAAACTTAAAACACTTGTAAATATGAATTTTTTCTATTCTTTTGACTAGAACCTTTCATTAGATACCAATGAATTTTTTGTTACTCAGACCCATTTATTGAAAAATATTGATATATTGGGGATATCGGGAGATATTGAAGCATTAATATAACCAAAAGTTCTGATATGGTAGGCTCCTGATGGATAGACTTCAAGTGTCTCCAAATTTCACGCCAAATGTCATTACCAGACTGTAAAGGGTTGAACCTCAAATTTGGATGATTATATTAAAATATCAGAAATTTTCCATAAAAATTTAACATGAGAAGTCCTTGCAAAACATGGACCTTTGGAGCATGAATTATGGGAAATATTTATGTCAGTCATAGGAAACCATTTTGTCAGTTGAAAGAATTTGACTATTGGCATATCAAATATCAACACATTTCAATGTATATGCCTTATTAATTCTCTTGATAACTGACATGTCAAAATGTCAAGGGGATTTAAGCCCTTAGATGTTTAAACTAAACACCCATGATCAATTGTTATGACTTACAGATTACCAGGTACTAGGGTATTAATAAGTCAATGAATCTCTACAATGTGCTAATATGTCGATATGTCAAGGGAGCTTAGCCCTCAAGGGACATACCATAGCTCCCCCATGCTCAGGGCTCCACCAAGGGCTGCTATATACTGATATTAAAAAAATACAAAAAGCCCACCTTTTGATAAAATGTTGATATGAAGATACACTGAAGGGGCCTAATATCTCAAGTGTTAAACCTTAAGAGCCTTGTGACTAGGGTCTATGCCCAAGAGCTAGTATACCATGATATCTAGGATTTTGTAGAACGAGGTCTTAATAAAAGTCCCGATATATTGAGGGTCCAATAGATGGACCATCTATTATCAGAAATTTTTCTTGCCATTAATTTACGGAGGCAACTTGAAATAAAGTGATTTGTAAGTTATTTTGTGTGATAATAAAATTTGATGATTTTTAAAAATATTTCAAAAGTACACCTTAGATCTCTTTTGTGCCTCTAGCTTGCCCCTCGCTCCTTGTTGTTGCCTTATTCCTCGCACCTCATATCTCCTCTTCACTATGGCCCTTCATCTTACAATTACATATAATCTTCCCCTTTTTCCCCTCACACTCATCCTTATTTACTTTAGATTATCAATCAACGTAACTCATAATGTTCTTCTCAAACATGTTATTTATAAACGTTGGTTCATGTTATTTCTAAGGCCAACTTGATATGATTTATTCAAATCATATTTTTTGCTAAGCCAAAATGAAAATAAGGTCTCTAAATATTATCCACATTTGTCTTCAAACAACATTGTCCATATTAGGGTCTCCCCCTAAATTTGACATCAATGAAAACACATTATTCAAAAATCCCCCCCTTTATCATTGATGGAAACCCTAAAACAAATTTGGAAAAGTGTTAAGGATCTCCCCCTATTGGTAACTTCCCGTTTTGATTGCAACTTCTTCAATTATTTTCAATTTATCCCCCTTTGACACAATGGAAAATGGTTGCTCCCTCTAACTTGATGCTTATCTTTATTTGCAATGCTTCCCCTTTTCATGAATTGGGAGAAGAGATTGCTCCCCTTGAAGCTCTGCTACCTTTAACTAATAAGATTGGAAAGGTATTAATCCCAATTTTTTCCTTATATATTCAAATGTTTCTCTAAGAAGAGGCTTGGTGGAGATATCTATAATTTGTTCTTCAAAAGCAATGTATTCCAGCCCAACATTCTGATCAACTACTTGTTCTCTTAGGAAGTGGTATTTAATAATAATACTCTTTGTTTTTTAATTTGTGATAGGGTTCTTTGAGATATTGATTGAACTTGTATTATCACCAATAATTGATATAGGTTTATCATAATCTATATTGATAAATTTAAGAGTTTTCTTCATCTAAAGGGCCTGAGTCCAACATGTAGCAACTATAATAAACCCTGTTTTAGTTGTGGATAGAGATATTGAGGCGTGTTTCTTGCTTAACCATGATACCAGACAATTTCCCAAGAATAATCCTCAATCACTAGTGTTTTTCTTGTCATCAACACTTCCTAGACATTTTGCATTAGTATATGCTATTAAGGTGAAATCCTTGCTTCTTGAGTACCATAAGCCAAAGTCCATAGTTCCCTTCAAATACTTGAAAAATCCTTTTAGTACTTTCACGGAAGTCTTCTTTGGTGCAGATTGAAACCTTGAAACCAACTCTATAACTTGCATGATATCAAATCTTAAGGCTATGAAATATAATAAGATGTCAATCATTAATCTATACAAAATTTTATTTTCATCTATAGATTCTTCATATTTTCTTAATTTGCATGTTATAACCATGGGAGTGCTAATAGGTTCACAATTTTCCATTCCAAACCTCTTCAACATTTCCTTAAGATATTTGGTTTGAGAAATGAATATGCCTTTATTTGATTAAAAAACCCGCAATCCTAGGAAAAATGAAAGTTCTCCTAACATGGACACTTCAAAATATTTATGCATTTTTGTTGCAAACTTTTTATTCATATGTCAACATTACTTCCAACTATGATATCCTCCATATGTTAGAAACCAAGAGATTACTGTGAGGGGGGATTGAATCAGTATTATGGCTAAATTATACAACTATTTCCAATTTAAAACTTTTTGCTCAAAGTAAAAAATTCCCAAACCAATAAGAAATAGTGCACCAATTTGTAAATAAAGACACAACAATATAACTAAGAAAACCACCAAAGTTATGATTCAATTTATAAGTTACAACTTGTATTACATCAGTTTCCCTGCAAGCTTCTACTTGCATATTTCTTAGGCTATCACCAGAAGTAAGCTACCACTCCCTGATTTATCAGCTACTACTGAAAGGAAATACCACCCCTAATTTATCAGCTACCACTGAAAGGAGATACTACCTATGGACATGTTGATCCATCTTTCATATTATTTTCAAACTCAGATCAACAAAAAAATTTCTCTACAAACATGATTCCTCCTCTCTCTCTAACACATCTCAATCACCTATATCAACACCTATTCCACCATATAAACACCTTCATTAAATTATCTTTATTAATCTCTAACCTCTGATACATACACCAAAACCACCAAATTCACCAATATCACCATTAAAAAATCCTTCGAAATCTTTCACACATATAAAACACTAATTATAATGCATTCGAACCTTAATGCATCTCTAACTCACCCCTTGATGCACACTATAGTACACATGTTATTGCACTAACAATCACCAACTTTCTTATTCAATTCTACTTATAAATAATTTGAGTTGATATTTTTAGGATTAGAACTTTAGTTTAGTCATCTCAATGAATCCTTCTATTGACTTTTTTTTCACTTATATTCCAATTTCGTTAAGTCATCCTGATGTGTTCTAATGGTATTAAATATTTTATTTATCATTCTGAGGTGAGAAACTGAGTTAAACTACCAATTTTCACAATTCTGGAATTTTTAAAATCGCCAAATATACCACCAAATTTTGTTAGCTCTACTTATCTGCAACTAACACTATTTCTAAATCTTGGTGAGCTTCTAAGTATGGAATCCTCCACTAAATGTACTTCCAGCTTCACATGCAGATTGCCAAATTTGTTCACTCCACCTATCTATAGTTACTCCGCTAATAAGTTTTGGAAAACTACTAGATATGACTAAAACTGCCAAAATCTCCACCAACTTGGTCCATTTACCGGAAAATTATTTTCTTTGGTGATGTCATGTTTACGTCACTTGTTTCGTGTGGCCTCCCAGGAGTGGTCTAGGTGTCACATGTTTTCAGCCCACTTGGCCACCCAAAAACATTGAAAACAAATGCCACATGTCTCTTGTATGGAGTGTTACATTAGTAATGTTGATGGCATATGTTTTCCAACCATATTGCTCCATGCTTTGATGTGCCACCTCCTCTTCCACCTATGTTTTCATTCCAAAATCACCGTAGCTCCACCTATTTTGTTGGTCACTTGCCCAAAAATCCGCCTAATTGTTTTGCACACCCCCCCCCCCCACCATTTAATAGTTTCCAAATCAAGGGGGGGTGTCATGCATTTCACTTGGACCATTGATCTATGGAGACAATGGTTTGGGAAAACAATCAATTCCACGACCACCCCTTTGGTTATATTGTGATGGCGCAAGGACCTGCGCATGTCATCTGATGGCACGATGGGGAGACATGTCAGGTGATCTTCCCATTCACAAGTGCACCATTTAAACAGTCATCATGGGCACCTACTTTGGCCACTAAACTACCAGATGACATTATCCACCAATTTGGAGAGTTCCAAACTAACACTAAATTTTTCCGTGCAACTCTAAACCTTGAATTTTAACCTGCAACCTTTGACTGAGCATATATTGTGATACTGAAGGTCATTTGAAAAGTGTCATACACCGTTGGACATGGTTTCTCAATCTCTATCCATAATTTCCACCTGAATGAGCATCTAAGTAGATATGATATACCAAAATTGGTTCTAACGATTAGGAACCATAGCCACCTTTGTCAACACATTTGGCATGGTTGACAATCCCACTATGACATCACTTTCTAACAATCTCCATATGACTATCTTTAACATCAATGACATCATATTTCTAACAATGTCAATGATATTTTTCATTCAATGACAACACCTTTGACATATATGATAACACTTTCTAACAATATCCCCCTTTTTCATTGATGGCAACACTTAAAACTTACTACTAATAATAATACCAATCATGGAAGAGAGTCGTATAAGATTCATTGATGGAAATAGGGAAACCCACTCAACACTACTTTTTTTATTTGTTCATTCTCCCTCCTTATATATCAATTCATTTTTGTTCTTATCTCTTCCAAAAATTATGTGATGTTTTGCACTTACTTCTCCCCCGCTGATATCAATGGCAAAGATGCTCCCTTTGCAACTAATCTCCCCCTATCACTCTAATCCTATGGACCTTACAGTTGATTCTTTATGTGTTGATTTCTTCACCTTTCTCTATTTTGATATAATAGTTTCCTTTGCCTTGTGGAGAATATTTAGTTGAGAGAAGAGTGAGTAATCACTCCCAATATTTGCCTTAGATTTTCAAGAGGGATCTCTTGCTAGATCCTTCAAGATATCAGTAACTCAAACGCACATTGATGCCTGTTACTCTAATTCTTAGGTAGGTTTACAATTATGATATTGTTTATCCCCCAAAAGTGCTTACATGGTAGAAACAAAGTGACTCACACTGATGCAAGCCTAACATATATGATCCTTCTCTATGCATGTATAATACAAGGGTTTATGAATCACCAATCAGGTAAGATGCATGAACATATATGGCTGATATGAATGACTTGGTCATGGCTATTGTAACAGCTCTCCAACCATGAGATTAACAATACAACTTCTGCTACAAACCCTAGTAGGTTAGTTCAAACAAATACCAACAAGTGGCAACATACTCTAGCTCACCAACACATTTTCTCAATAATACATCAATACATCAACTCAACATGATACTTCACTCTAAAAAAAAACTAATGGCAAAAAACTCCTAAAAACATCACCAAATACTAGACTTAATAGAAAGATCAAAAACATCACCAATGACCTCAATCCTATCATCCATGTGTTCAACTTTTTTCTACGAACACATTGTTAGCACTCAACTACAATATAGGGGCACTGAGCTTGCTCAAATTTTCATCAATTTTCCTCTAGCATACTCATTGCACAACCACATAATACATGGCATCTCACAATCATGAATTCGATCATCCAACCATACCAATCTTGGCATAGGACTAGGAAACTATAACAACGTATAACTCATCAATCAAGCAATATTAAAATGCAGCCAAAACACCATCAACCTTTGTCATCCACACTTATTCTTAGTGACAACATATAAATGATACAATTATTGATTACTGTGATACCAATTTTTAATTGAGTATTCTCCCCCTGTGGTCATGCTCCCCCTTTGGCATTAAGAATTTGCAACTAATCACTTTCTATTGCATTTTGTCTGATCTTCTCACTAATATTTATCTCTTCACAAATATGTTACCAATTGCTAATGATATATTTTGGAAACAACACTACAAACCTTAAATTTTGAAAAAAATGTTGATTTTGGAGTAGCTTGGGAGGTACTCCAAGCCCTAGGGTTTAGGGTTTAGAAGGAAAAGCACCACAAGAGTCACTTGTGGGCTTGGAACACAAGCTTGGGGTTTTGCACTGATCATGCTTTGTGCCAAAACCATCGAACACTTTGGACATGTGATGGGATGAGATGATATAGTGTGAAAAGGAGAATCCAATGCTTCAAGAATCGTCGAATTCTGGGTTGTCCTTAGTGAGATATGAATTTTTGAAGTTGTGGAGTGGGTTTGCACCAAATGTGTTAAGGTCGACTTGAGTTTAAAACTCTTAGGAGTTGGAAATGCCCCATCATGGACAATTTGAGGAGCCCTTCTATGTGTATAAATACAGGGTGAATTGGAGCCATTTTATACATCCAAAGGTGCAACAAAAGTAGCAAAGAAGGAGTGGATTAGCTCATTCAAGGAGAGAGACCCTTTTTCTTTTGGGCCATAGGTAGAAGGGTATATTATCAAAGAGAAGAGGTTGTGTAGGAGCCTTCTTGTGACTGTTGAGGGACTATTTTACACTTGCATGAGGGCTGAATATGAGGAGAAGTGATGTAGGTTTGTGTTGAGGACATTTGTGGGCAGAGAATCCTTGGACGAGGCAGCGACAAACTTGAGAATGATACTGGGGGTAGGCTGAATCCTTTACCATCTTGTAACAGAGGTTTGTAGGGTAGGTTAAGGGTTGGTCTATGCCTAGAACAACAAAAAGAAGTTGAGATGCCCTCCAAGGGAAGGTCGTAGCAAATGAAGGGAAGTCGCAAAGGTTTAAGGGTTGTTTGGGTGATGTTGTAAGGGTTGTTGCAGCATACAAGTGCCCTAACCAGGAACAATGAATGAAAGTAGTGACATAACAGACTTGGAGTTGAATTTTCCCTTGGTTTTGTATTAGTTTAGATGGGAATTATATTGTAGCTTGTGGGAGCCAGTTTGAAGGCTTGATTTTGTGATCGAAAGCCTTTCTAGGAGAAGATCCTATAGTGGAGTGGTGGGTTCCATTGGTTTGGTGGAGGGAAGCGTGTTGGCTACCCAAAGTAGCCCTAGAAAAGTAATCTTGAAGTGATGAAGATACTTTAAGGTTAGGTGAAGCTTGGTGCATAATGTGCAGCACTTTGATGGACAAAAGTGGTTGCTATATTGGTGGATTGGAGCTCACGGATTGGCCAACCTAGGAGATTAAATTGGATCAGCCCATGTACATGCAGTAGAAGTGACTTGTGCAGTGTTAGGTGGCATCCCTCATGGAGTCTCTATGTGTTGTCCTTTGAAGGACTAAGGGGTAGCTAGACAGTCGTACGTAAGCGAAGTACTGGAAGGACAAGATACGACATAGAAGTTGTAGCGAAGATTATCATTGTATCTTGTATTCCATACACTCTTGTATTATTCAAATTGGTTTAATATAACGAATATTGAGTTGTACATTATTGCACAACATTTTGTTAAAAATTGTGTATACTTGTGCATATGTGATTTACTACTTTATATTGTTCCACTGTGCAAAGTAGTTCTTGTTGATATTCTTGGTTAGGTAGCATAATAGATTCTAAGATTCTATCTTGGACCCAAGATTGTGGAAATTTAACAAAATTAAGCAACACAAATGTGTAGCAACAAAACCAGTCCATGTCTTGGTAGCAACAATTTAATTACAACATTGGTCTCAATCTCAGCATAGCAATCACTTTTAGCATTTCACATAGCAGACCATAGTAGACATAACATACATACACCAACAACTTTGATAAACAATTTAAAGTAAAGGGTAGTCTTCCCTGAAACCATTTAGATGCATTACTTGGAATATTCCTTTCTTCTCCCTGCACCTAATATTTTTGGCTTCACTTGACGCCATCCTCTTCTCTTCAATGAAGAGGTTCAAGGGATCTACTCCCCCTAAATAGATTATCTCCCTTTTTATTCTTGATGCCTTTGTATGTTGATTTATAATAGGGGAATCACCCTTAGCTTGTCCATTTGCTTGTCTAAGTGACTTTTTGCGATAATATAAGCATATGAACTGCTTGTGCTTCTTGTCACCAAATAGAGCTAAACTACATATCTCTCATTGTGCTTCTTTCTCATTGTTTGTGCTTACTTTCTACAATGGAGGACTAGTACATTTGCTACTCATTTTATCTTATTGAGGTATTTGTTTATTACAAAGATCAATCACAAAAATATCAATATTAGTTATGGTAACTTTTTTCTAATAGTAAAATATCTATTGATTTCTTGCTTCTTTTAGCATGTTGCTCTTATTGTTGACTCAACACTTGTCTTCACTGGTCCTCAATATAACCCATGCCTTTGTTTACATTATTTTTTAAAAGAAATCTATTCTTCCCAAATCTACATGTAGTTTCTACGTGCCCTTAATATCCACACCTATAGCATTCAACATGATTTACGAAGGAGAAAAAGAGTTATTCTTACCACAACCTCTATTCAACACATTTCTTAAATTGATACTCACTTTCCTGGATTTATTATGCCTATGAAGATTTTGTCGTTGAGGGGAAAATGACCTATGTGAATGTTTGTTTCAATTAATTCTCTGAACAATTCCTTGTTTTGTCTAAAACAATGTGTTTCTTCTCTTCTACTACAAATTTTTCTTTTCTAGACACTCGGAATAATAGTGTCCTGCTTCACCACAATAAAACACTAGAGGGGTTTCTCACCTTTATCTTTGTTGTTGATATTTTGATTGTCCTCTTGTTGTCGCGTGACTGTAATTTTATTTGGCCTTTTAGGGGAATCACATCTCGCCTACCTCTTCAATTGAGCTATGTGTTGCTGGGATGAATTACTTTCAAAATTTAAACTTTTCTTAGCATGAGGGGGACTTGGGCTGTTATAATTGTCATCTAATACTTTAGATAATTTTTCATGCTTTTGATATCTTTTGATATGTTTTCCAGTTTTTTATCTGTGTCTTTAAGGTTGTTGATCTCCTCAAATGTTGATATAAGTTGCCTTCTAAAAAAGATATTTTCTACATTTTCTTCAATATCTTGCTCCCTTCTTGAGTCTAGGGATTCTTTTGTGAACACATGAGGTATACTTTCTTCCTCTTTATTATAAATTCACGCATTATCTTCTATAAATTTATATAGATGTTTTATTGCTACCAAAGTAGTTCCTTCTTTACTACTACGAGATAAGCAACTATCTCTTTCATCATAAATTGCTTATCAACATCTAGACATTAGAGAAATTTTGAGGTCAAAAATAGGCCTCAAAACAAAAATATACAACAAAATCAATTTTTATAAGAACCAATAGGATTAAATATGATGATGTCAAACATGGGGGATGATTCACCATTTTTTGGAGTAAAAAAAAAAAAAAAAAAGAAAAAACTACTTTTTCAACTCGTATTTTCAACTTATCTCCCTACAATTTCACTCAATTTTTGAGCAGGAGAATTCATTGGATGCACAATTTAATTTTTCATCCGAGTACCCATGTTGCATGCCTTCAATGGACCCTACTACATGAAAAATGTGAAATACATGAAAAATGTGATTGCGACCACTTTTTTCATGTATTTCACATTTTTCATGTAATAGGGTCTATCAAAAGTATGCAACATAGGTACTCCTTGGGTGAAAAATTAAATTCCACATCCAACGAGTGCTCCCACTCGAAATTTGAGTAAAATCATAGGGATATAAGTTGAAAATATGAGTTGAAAAAATAGTTTTTTCATTTTTTCACTCCAAAACTTGATGAGGTAATCTAATGTTATTTAATTATTTCCACTATTATGTTATTTGAATGAGGTATTTTTTTAGTTTTTATATTGAGAAGGGTGGGTGAATCAATATTGTGACCAAATTATACAACTATTTCCAGTTTAAAACATTTTGCTCAAATTAAACAATTCTTGAACCAATAACACAAGCACACCAATTCATAAATCAAGATACAAAAACATAACTGAGAAAACCACCAAATTTATGATGCAATTTATAAGCTACCAATTGTATTACATAAGTCTTCCTACAAGCTTCTACTTGCATATTTATTAAGATGCCACCTAAAGGAAGCCACCACTGCATAATTTATCAGCTACTATTAAAAGGAGCTACCACCCCTGATTTATTAGCTACCACTGAAAGGAGTTACCAACACTTGAATACAAACTCCAACTTGTTGGCCATGCTAATATATCTTTCAAACTATTTTCAAACATAGATAAACAATAATTTCCTTCTACAAACATGATTCCTCCTCTCTCTCTAACACACTTCAATTACCTATCTTAACACCTATGCCACCATAAAAACAGCTTCAAAAAATTCTCTTTATTGATCTATAACCTCTGAGGCATACACCAACTTCATCGATATCACCATCAAGATATTCTTGGCAATATTTCACACATCTCAAACACTAATTCTAATGCATTCACACCCTTATGCATATTTGATTCACCCCCTGATGCATACTATAGTATGCATATTGTTGCACCAACAACCACCAACTTGTTTATTCAATTTTGCTTATAAGGAATTTGAGCTAATATTTTTAGGATTAGAACTTTAGTTTAGTCAGCTCAAGAAATCCTTATCTTGACATGTTTTTCACTTATATTCCACTTCCATTAGGTTAAATTTATGTGTTTTAATGGCCTTCGGTCTTTTATCTATCATTCTAAGATGAGAAATTGAGTTAAACTACCAATTTTCACAATTCTAAAATTTTTACAGGGTTTAGCAGTAGTTCTAATTGTAGTTCCAACTTTGGTGAACTACTAGATTTGGCTAAAATAACCAAATATACCACCAACTTTTGTGAGCTCTACTTATCTGCAATTATCACTACTACTAACTCTTGGTGAACTGCCAAATATGGAAGCCTCCACTAAAAGCACTATCAACTTCACCAACAGATTGTTGAATTTGTGTGCTCGACCTACCTACAATTAACTCCGCTACTAAGTTCTAGAAAACTGCCAAATATGGCCAAAACTGCCAAAGCTTTTTTCGACTCAGTCCATTTATCCCCGAATTATTTTTTGTACTAACACCATGTTTACATCACTTGTGCCACATAGCCTCCTAGGTCTAGTCCACATGTCACCTATTTTTAGCCCACTTGGCCACCCAAAAACACTAAAAACACATGCCACATGTCTCGTGTATGGAGTTCCATGTCAGCAGTGTTGATGTCATCTATCTTCCAACCATATTGGGCCATCTGTCGATTTTCCACCTCAAGTTCCACCTGTACTTCTAACCCCATGTCAACGTGACTCCACCTATTTTGTTGGTCACTTCTCCAAAAAAATTCTTAGTGGTTTTATGTGCCTCTGTTTAGTGGGGGAGTCACACACTTCACCTCGACCATTGATCTATGGAAATGTGGTTTGGGAAAACCATCAATTGTGTAACGCCCCCTAGTTATGTTGCAACGGGGCAAGGGCCTTCGCATGTTATCTTGTGGCATGATGGGGACATCTAGCACATGATCCACCCTTGGAAAAGTGTTCCATTTAAATAATCATTGGGTGCACTTCCAAATAACATTGTCTTCCAAGTTTGGAGAGTTACATACTAACACCAAATTTGTCCCTACAACCCCAAACCTTGAATTTTACCTGCAACCTTTCACTGGGCATATCTTTCGATTTTGAAGGTCATTTGAAAAGTTCCATACACCACTGGAAAGGTTTTCTCAAGCCCTATCCATCTATGCCACCTAAATGAGCATCATTATAGATATGACATGCTAGAAATGGCTCTAAATATTAGGAACCTTAGCCACCTTTATCAATAACTTTGACATGTTTAACAATCCACCAGTGACATCACTTTCTAACAATCTCCATGAAACTACCTTTGACATCAATGGAATCATATTTATAATCATCTCAATGAACTTTGCCATCCAATGACAATACCTTTTACATCATTGACAATAGTTTCTAACACCACGTAAACAACAATGATTAATACGATTTGATTATTTGTTTGGATGTATAGGTTGCTATGTTGGTTCCCTTTTTGTTCCTTACTACTGTAAATATTTATCAAGTCTTGAATATCAAGCCCCGGGAGCTTGTTTAAGACCATAAAGAGCTTTCTTCAACCTGCATTTATAGTATTCATTTTTTGATAGCTGAAATCCCTCTAACTGTTAAACATAAACATCCTCTTCCAGTTTTCCATTTAGGAAATTTTATTTTACATCCATTTTATAAACCTTGAAATTAAAAAAAAAAAGTAAATACTAGGAACATTCTGATTATGTAACACAACCCCTCCCAAATCCTACCAAATCACATCTTAAGCAAGTGGTTACTCTGCTAACCCAAGATCCAAGGTGTCATTATGGAAATGGGATCTAAAAATTTTGATCTTTTCAACTAACTTAGAGTCTTGGTTTGCCATCACCATTGTATTTGTCTAATCAAGACGATTCTAGCGATATAAAATTTTATCTCAATCCAACCTTCGGATCAAGAGATGTGACCATTACAATTCTAGAAAATTAGAGAGTGTCACGTCAAAGTCTTGTACATGTGTCTATACCCACTTGTCTAATATCCCAGAGCCACTTGGAAATTAATGATTGGTTTCCAACTCGTTCATGGGTTTGGGTTTCACGACCTTGCGCTATACTTCTGGGAAATGCTCACTTCAATCATCTGGGGAATAATGTCCAATACACCCTGCTTCATTATAACCTTATGCCCACTTCACTTCAATCATCCAGGGATTAACCTCCAGTACACCCTTGTAACACCCTCCTCCCATACCTACCTAAGTAATTGGCCAACCAAGGTAAACATGTGACAAGAGACTACTATGATGGGATTCAACCTCCCATGTGACTTAAGGAAGTGGAATCGACAGAAACACAACATATAGACCTTCCACATCAACAACAAGGCTCCCAAGAACTATCCCAACCTCTTAGGTAACCAATCCCTGAGTCCCACTGAGTTTTTAGACCAATTAACTCCCGAACTCTCCCATGTTATGGGAATTCCTACGTGTAGAGGGCTCTAGACACTCCCACAACATGGTATGCCAATGTCCAGGGACTATTTTACTAAGTGTTGTGTTAGCGTCCCTAGGATTTGAGCCATTTTTTAAGGCCCAAAGCCCAGGTCACTACCCAAAACTAAATGACACCTTCATAACAAAAATATAACAAGGGAATGATGCTACAATTGCAATGACTTGAACAAGCCTTTAATTGGACCCCTACTAGCCATGGCAGCATTTCATCAAACATATCACAAATATGTAGTTTACATGTATAAACAACATATTTAAGCATAGGGGTCTCATACTTATTTGATAATTGCTAAGAAACATTGTTCCCTTATATCATTAGTTGCATTATCCTCTATTAGGTCATAGATGCTTTCTTCATTCATTTACAAATCAAAACATGAGAAAAGCCATACATAGCTGCCACTATCATAATACATATTCATAACCATCTTAATAGAAATAGAAATATTGAGGAAATCAAAGCCATATCATCCACATATAAACCAATACATTTACACATAAGATGTCAAGTAAAGAAACTCTTATTAATGAATTAAAAATCCAACCCGGTATGGGACTACCACGTTCCACTCGACCGTAGAATGGCTTAGCCAAATCTCTCTTTAGGCATTCACCCACGTGCCATATTCTAAGCATGAATGTGGGACTCAAACCAAAAGAACCAACCATGGCATCCTAAGGCTAAACCACCTCACCCTCATTAATAGAAACCAAGCTTTACCGTAATCCATCCTAGATCACTAGGCCAACACAATAAACATGTAATATCAAGCTTTACCATGATCTCCACCAAATCACTAGGCCAAAACAAGCATGGATGCCACCGTATTTCTCCACCTACACCATGAGGTATTTTCCTATCTCCTAGTCTCTTAGGCTTTACCACAATCCACACCAGATCACTAGGCCCTAAATCAAGACCTACTCTCTAGGATTTACTACATATCCCATCTCAAGATTACTAGGCCTGATGGAGAGCATCCACCTCTAGGCATTACCATATATCCTGCCATTCACCGGTCGAGGATTCCTAGGCCCACCAAGGCAACACAAAATTTGGCTTTACCGCAACCCACATTCTAGTTCAAGGGATACTAGGCCATGTGTTCTATTATTCGAAGATCCACCTCACTTAGCTTTGAATCCATCCAGCAATCTAGCTCAACCAAAACATGAGAACCCCATCACACCATGGCTATCCAAAAATAGCAAGCCTAGGCTGAAAACATTGTCACCCCTGGAAAAGCCCATGCCATAACAGCAAAAACCCACATGCAATACCATGCATGCCAAATATAACAAGGAAATCACACATGCAAATCGATACCAGCAAAGAATCGTGTTGTAGCTGCTTCATAATGCTCTTCCTTTCTTTCCCCTTCTTTTCTCTTGCCTTCTTTACCTTTCTTGATCCAATGCAAAACCTAAGAAAAAGCTTGCCAACTGATCCTCAAAAGCCTTTTTATCAATGAGGCTCCCATTTTCTTCATTTTCCATTATTTTCCTTTATTTTACTCCTCACATGCAACTTATGACCTTTCACCTTTCTTTTCTCCTAATTTCCATTATTTTCATAAATAAAATGTCAATAAATGCCTCATGCCTTTCCAAAGCCTTTCTCGTTGCCTTTGCCAATTTCCTTTAGCCATAATAAACCGAAATGAACACCCACTAGGATGTTTTTCCCACCATTCAGCTTGGAATATGTGTCCCATCAACCGTGGTCTTGTATATTTTACATGAATTTTTAACCAGGATTGTTACAAAACCCTCCCCCTTGGGGGAATACCATCCTCGGTGTTCAATGACATTTATAAACCAACAATTGTTGAAAACAAAACATATTTCCCATGGATCTTTATAACATAGCTCATTGCAGTATTTACAATGACCATATGCTAAAACATGATAATCATATTGTTTTTTGGAGCTTTATAACACAGCTCATTTCGGTATTTACAATAAAAACCACAAATACACATATGCACATTTGCTCAACCAACAAATAAAATAATATGATGCTTGCAACCACAAAAAAGGAATCAAGAGGTTCACGCCTCCACCCTGAAAGTAATACTAGGTTTCACCTCCTTCCCAGGAAGTCTAGAATCCATTGCAAGGTCAAATATGCATCCAATGTCCAATGTTATGATCCTGTGTCACTTGTCCTCTCAGTGAATAGTTGATGGCTCATTATTCGAGGGCATACTCCCAATGTGCATCTGATTCCATTTGGATATTATAATGACCAAAAAAAATCCATCCCTGACCTTCCCTTCTCTACTACACAGTCCCTTAGGAAATCTAGTCACCCCCTTTTGTGTAGCCACTAACCTTCCAAGTTCCCTGGCATCCCCTATCCCAAGCAATCCATCCCTTGGAAAGGCTTCCTCGCATCTAAAGGTCAAAAACCAATGGACACTATTGGGTACCTGTGTTCCAAAAAGTCCCTGCTCCTGAAGTGCTTTACCAACATATTGGTGCTTGTTCCAATTCGATTTGTTGTTGTTGCTAATGCATGTTGTTAGTTTTGACCACCCAATCGGGCACTTCATGCATTCTTACACCAAACACATAATTTCCATTATATTCAAAATAAATTGAAAATAAATTCAAATCATACCTCATTGGTGGCATGTCAACAAGGTACACTTGCAATTTTGTTCTCTTCCTATCACAACAAGTCAAACTAGTATCTTTGACCAAATCATCATGTATAAACATATCACATCAGGATAGTTCAAAACAAAACCATCATAGATCAAAAGCATAAATCACATGTAACCATCATAAACCAAAATCATAGATCACATGTAATCATCATAGATCATAATCATAAATCACATGCATAATAAAACCGAAATAAAACATTGATACTTATCCTTTAATCAATCCTTAGCTTCTACCTGTGTCCTTATTCTGTATGCACTCTGGATCGGTTGCCACACCCAACAACACTGAGTGCCTTCTCCTCAACCATGTGCACATACACATAGTGTGCATCACACACATACAACCACACATGGCATACAAAATCATGAAATACATGCACCTACACCTGAAATACAACTCATACACTCGCACCTAGTGTACAACACAACAAAAATACATCCATGGAGTACAACACAAAATACATATGTCACAATACCATGACTACACAATGCACATACATAGTACCGCATGTCTGCAACACAACATGTACGACATGTGCACAATACCACATGTACACTAGTACCATATGTACAACATGTACATAGTACCACTTATACACAGTACCACTTGTACACAGTACCACTTGTACACTGCACCACCTACACAACATGTGCATAACATCAAATGTACATGACACTGCCTACATAACACGTACACAGCACCACATGTACACCGCATCACCTGTACAATGTGTACACAATACCACATGTACACAGTACCACATGTACGACATGTACACAACACCACATGTACACAACATCACATGAATGACATGTACATAGCACCACATGTGCAACATGTACATTGCACCACATGCTCACATCACCACTTGTACAATCATGCACACAACACCATATGTACATAGCACCACATGTACAACATGCACACAACACCATATGTACATAGCACTACATATACAACATGTACATAGCACCATATGTACACAGCAATGCATATCCAACATGTGCACGACACCATATGCACACAATACCACATATCCAACATGCGCATAGTATGATATGTACATAGCACTACATAGCCAACATGTACATAGCACCATCTATACCCAGCGCTGCATATGTAATATACACACAAAACCATGTATACAACTGGAATACAACATCATATGTACACAATACCACATATACAACATTACACATCACCATAGGTACAATCACTAAATATACGACATGCACAACAAATACACAACAATAGCACTACACATGCAATATTCACACAACACTATCTATACCACCTTGTTCATAACATCGCATAAACAACATGTACACACACTATATATACACAACGCCGTATGCGCACAACATCAAAGATGCAACATGTCCAACATATACAACATATGCACAACAGTAGTACCACACATCCAAAACCACACTATCTCTACCAAGAAACCTTGCTTCTAGTGTCCCATCCATGTTTGTTCCAGCGTGCCACGTAGAATACATTGGTTTCATTTCACTGACGTATCCCTCGGTATAGCTTGTTCATAACATAGACATAATATAATCACATAATATCAACTCATAACCACATGATACTGACCTTATATATTTTTCATGACTACTCTTCCACTTGATTCCTCATAAACTAGGAACCTCTTCATGTCATTCACCTGTGTAAGCAATCATTCCTCCACAAAAATGATTCCTAATGACCCTGTCAAACAAAAACATACATACATACATACATATATATACATATAAACATTAGCATTAATAATCATGATCGATGATGACCCTGTCATACATGACATACTTACATACATACATGTATACACATATAGACATTAGCATAATCATGATCACAACATAATTACTTGATATCATAAGGTCAAGGTTAAGAGAACTCCCTTTCTGTGTGCAACACATGCGCAACATCGAGAACAAAAGTTCGCAACATAGCCAAGGCATATGATGCCTCAAATCCATTCACATTACCCTTCTTTATTACCTTTCCCATGATTTTCCTTCCATCGTCCATTTACACCAATGAACCCAACCAATCCAATTGGGTGCCATACTCTTGCCTTCAATTGCCTTATACATGCATCAAGATTCATTTAGGTCTTACCTTACCTATCGGATACCACACAACTCTCCCCAAGCTCCATTAACTTCCTCCTTCCCCAACCAACTCCCAAGACTCTAAAAAAAATAAAGGCTAGACCAAGAAGAAAACATGAATAAAACCATGAAAACCAATAACGATATGACACAACAAACAAAGCGGTATGGCCATACACTAGACGTAAAAAAATCCGCAATCAAGTACAGTAAATCACAAAAGACCAAAAGCACAAGACTAGAAACAAAAACCATGACTCAATCTCCATGGTTCCCAAGGAAAGATCAACCAAAGCCTCCTTCAAGATTTCATAGCAATCTCTTTTCCATGAAATCCCCTGCATCATTCCCATAAACACATAATTGTCAGTGCATAAATAAACATAACAATACACCAGTTACCTTACCTTGTTGTGTGAAGCACATTGTCTTGCAACTAAACACATCCACGCCATCTCTCAAGGGACTCCAATTCCTTTGACAGATCTAGTTATAACTA
This sequence comes from Pinus taeda, assembly GCA_000404065.3. Lineage (NCBI taxonomy): Eukaryota > Viridiplantae > Streptophyta > Pinopsida > Pinales > Pinaceae > Pinus > Pinus taeda. The sequence goes on along the minus strand of APFE030538961.1, from coordinate 42,292 downwards.
GACACCAATTTTTATACTTTTCAAATACATGTCCATGAATATAGCACATACCCACATAATGTCAAATGAAATCAAGGTTAATAAGACTTCCGGTATCCAAAGCACCCATTCGTTTGGAATTCGGGTTTCCAAACATAGCCAAAGGAATTATTTCCCAATTCCTTCCTTCCACCTTTTTACCTCATTGCAATCAAGGCTTACTATGTACTATCACATTACCCAATTGTTAGTTATATAAACACATCAATTGTTACCTTTTCACACTAATACCAAGAATGTTTCCTGCAATTGTTTACACATGTTAACCACATGTTCCAAATATCAAGACAATCATATCTATCAATTTGAAATCAACCTTTACCAAGACTAACAATCATGTCATAATCCATAGTCAACTCATAGTCTTTAGACATAATGCTACAACTATCACCTACTACCCTCAAGTACATATCAAATGTCTCAACACATATGTGTTAGTACAATCATCTTAAAATGAGTCATTTGAACACATACCCATACCATGCAATTAATAAATCATTCAACAACAGATAGACGACATAATAGACACCAAATATTAAACACCAAATAGATGACATAATCAAACATTCAAGCACAAAGTAGATGACATAAGTAAGCCCATACATTAATGTATCTAAGGGGAGGCTCTCATGTCTACACAATCCTTCTAGACTAGCATGACATAACTTCACGACATATCAACTCAAACATAAATAAGGTCACGATATCCATAATAGTCACTAGCTAACATGTTCACATCATAAACTCATAAACAATTATCATTTATACATAATAATCACATATGCACAGTCAGTCTAGATTAGTACGACATAATATCACATCATATCAACTCATACATGAATGCCAAAACCCTGACCATTTGCATAGACCAATCTAACTTAGTATGATACATATAACATCGAGATCTTAATGCAATGACCCTAATCATCAAGTTAACTATCATATAACAACAACAAGTTAATCTATAACATACTCAATATAACATATAACATAATCATAACAAGCTAACCTATAACATACTTATCAACAACATATAACATAATCATCAAGTTATCTAACATAAAACAACAACAACATGGCATACAACTACGGGTTACTATCATTTTTTACTATCTGAGACATGTGTATATGACTACAATGATAAATTAGTATTTATCATATATGTAACCATAACATCAATAGAATGAAAGGCATACACATCACCATAATTCATATAACAATCCTTAACCTACATACATGCATATACCCACCATACAACATATATGACGATTTTCTCTTACCTCAAAGTCTAGTGTTGTAACCTTTCTCTAATGACCTGCATCTCCTACTCTATATCAACCAACACATTAGCCTTATAACATACCAATAGCATCATGATGACCTAATTACATATAATGACCTCACAATGCATGTTTGACCTACTATACATGCATAAATATAACCATGATAATGCATGCATAATAACATATGGACATTGACATGCATAACAAATGCATATGCATTTGACATGCATTCATGACAAATGCATCCCATCAATAAAATCGCCAACCTTCAAATGGTGACATCGCTACAACCATGATCAACACCAAGAAAATGCACAAGTACATGGACTACAAGCATACAGAACACATATGAAACCAACATGAATGCATGACCAACACACCACCCATCCATTTTGAGGGGTGAACCATGCTTTGATACCACTCTGTAACACCCTCCTCCCACATCTACCCAAGTATTTGGCCAACTGGGGTAAACATGTGACGAGAGGCTACTATGACGGGATTCAACCTCCTTTGTGACCTTAAGGAAGTGGAATCGATGGAAACACAACATATAAACCTTCCACATCAGCAACAGGACTCCCAGGAACTATCCCAACCTATCAGGTAACCAGCCCCTAGGTACCACTGATTTTTTAAACCAATTAACTCCTGGACTCTCCCATTATATGGGCATGTTTGCGTCTAGAGGGCTTTGGATGCTCCCATAGCATGGTATGCCAGTGTATAGGGACTATTTTTCTCATTGTCATGCCAAGACCCTCGAGATTTGAGCAACATTTTCAAGCCCAGAGCCCAGATCACTGCCTAGGACTAAATGAAACCTTCAGAACAGAAAGATAACAAGGGAATTATGCTACAATTTCAATAACTTGAACAAGCCTTTGACTGTACCCCTACTATCCATGATAGGGATTTCATCAAACATATCACAAATATGTAATCTACAGGTGTAAATAATAGATTTAAGCATAGGGATCTCATACTTATATCAGAATCACTAAGAAACATTGTTACCTTATATCATTAATTGCATTATCATCTATTAGGTCATAGATACATTTTTCATTCATTTACAAATCAAAACATGACAAAATCCATACATAGACACTATCATAATACATATTCATAACCAGCTTAATAGCAACCGAAATACTGAGGAAATCACAGCCATATCATCCACATATAAACTAGTAAATTTACACATAAGATGTCAAGGAAATAACATCTTATTAATGAATGCAAAAGCCAACGGACTACCACATTCTACCTGATCGTAGAATGGATGAGCCAAATCTCTCTTCAGCCATTCACCCCCATGTCATATTCCAAGCATGAATGTGGAACTCAAACCAAAAGAACCAACCAGGGAATCTTGAGGCTAAACCACCTCACCCTCATCAATAGAAACCAGGCTTTACTGTAATCCATCCTACATCACTAGGCCAACAAAATAAACATGCAATATCAGGCTTTACCATGATCTCCACCATAGAACTAGGCCAAAAAAAGAATGGAATCCGCTGGATTTCTCCACCTACACCATGAGGAATTTTCCTATCTCCTAGTCTCTCAAGCTCTATCGCAATCCACACCAGATCACTAGGCCCTACATTGAGACCCACTCTACAGGCCTTATTGCTTATCCCATCTCGGGATTACTAAGCTTGATGGAGAGAACCCAACTTGATGCTTTACCATATATCCCTCCATTCACCGGTTGAGGATTCTTAGGCCCACTGAGGCAACACAAAATCTAGCCTTACCACAACCCACATTCTGATTTAGGGGTTACTAGGCCATGTGTTCTATTATTCGGAGATCCACCTCACTCAACTTCAAATCCATCCAAAAATCCATCTCAACCAAAACATGAGAACCCCATCGCACCATGGCTTATCTGGAAATGGAAAGGCTAGGCTGAAAAAACTATCACCCCTAGAAAAACCCATGCCATAATAGAAAAAAACCACATGCAATACCATGCATGCCAAATCTAGCAAGGAAATCACACATGAAAATAGATACCTGCAAAGAAACTTGTTGTAGCTACTTGATCGTGCTCTTCTTTGCTTGCTCCTTATTTTCTCTTGCCTTCTTTACCTTTTTTGATCCAATGCAAAACCTAAAAAAAAGCTTGCCAACTGATCCTCAAAAGCCTTTTTATCAATGAGGCCTCTTTTTTCTTCATTTTCCATTATTTTCCTTCATTTTCCTCCTCACATGCAACCTGTGACCTTTCACCTTCCTTTTCTCATAATTTCCATTATTTTCATAAATAAAATGTCAATAAATGCCTCATGCCTTTCCAAAGCCTTTTCCATTGCCTTTGCCAATTTCCTTTAGCCATAATAAACCGAAATGAACACCCACTAGGATGTTTTTCCCACCATTCATCTTGGAATATGTGTCCCATCAACTGTGGTCTTATATATTTTACATGAATTTTTAACCAGGGTTGTTACAACCCTTCTTCATTCATCCGGGGAATAACCTCTTATACGCCACACTTCATTGATCTAGGGAATAACCTCCAATGTACCTACTTCATTCATCGAAGGAATAACCTATGGTGCACCCGCTTCATTCATTCGAGGAAAAACTTATGACACACCCCACTTTAGTCTTCTAGGGAATAACCTCTAGTATACCCCACTTCATTCATCCAAGGAATAACCTCTGGTACTCCCTGATTCATTCATCTAGGGAATAACCTCTCGTGCACCTGCTTCATTCATCCAGGGAATAACCTCTAGCACACCTTGCTCGAGTCATCCAGGGAATAGCCTCTAGCTCACCCCCTTCATTCATCAAGGAATGAGACCTCCAAGCTATAACATCTCGTAATAGTATTGGGAAAAGCATCCAAGATTAGCATCCAAGAAAAACATTTGGGGAAAACATTCAGGATAATACTTACGGTCATACAAGCTAGCAAGTTGGCCTGGAAGCCAACCCTTACTCAGCCCAAAACCACACTATGACCATGTATAAGGTAAACATTCTAAGGAAAGGATACAAACCTTCTACTTGGTTTTCCTTGTAGACCATATGTGGTTGATTGCAACCATGGCTCTGCCATGGTGGTTCTATAAGGGCTTGACTTGCGATAAAGTCCAAGTCTTTTCCTTGGGTCTAATGAAGCATGCACAATGCTATTCTTCCTGATATTTTTAAAGTATATCATATTAGGGTCCTTGATGGATGAAATACAAAACACGGAATGGGGAGTTGTATATACAGACAAGGGAGTTTTCCATTCATACTCATAGAGTTCTACAGGTTCCCTTGGGAAAATAATTAAGCATAGCAAGCTTGTAATAGTAGGTGGAAGGCATGCAGTTCCAATAAGACCACCATAACATTAACATTTCATGAAATATCAAGGAATCCCTCTTACAATCCTACTACAAATATAAATCATATATACAAGCACATAAATCAACATTTTCACAGGCCTACAAGCATTTCATTTCTAAGGGTGTAAATTTCAGACATAACTCCACATAGTTGCATGGAAAAGGCTCATAAACAAAGTCATAAAAACATTTAATAAATTTAGTCAACAAGACTCATCAAACAATAATATGCAAGAAATTACAGATAATTTTCTTTAAATTCACAGCTTTCAACTCTGAGCTTTTTCATTTATAATTTAGAAAAGAAAGGCAATTGAAAATGGAACTTTGATTTTCCACCCAATCATAGACCTATTGTAGCCAAGATTACTTATAGTAGTCAACCCCGAGCTAGATCCATGATCTAAGGGAATTTCTTTCTCATCAGCCATGTGTGGAAAGCCTTCCTCGAGACATAGAGGAGGGGAAATTATGATAGTGGGTGGTGTATCAGCTAGTCAAGCACAACAAAGCCCATAGTAAGGGTCGTTTATCAGTTGTTTCAAGCACTCTAAGAGTGGTTTATCACCCCACAACAAGAACCCATTCTGTATGTGGTTTATTAGCCATAGCTAGCTCCCTGAGTGATTTATCAATTGTCACTCCATGAGTGGTTTATCAGCCCCTAGCAAGCACTCCATCCCATTTCCTCTTGCTCTTCTAGTCACAATTATTTCCCTCAAGGAAATCCCATTCTCTCAGCTCATGGCTTATTCTACCTTTTCTCATGAGCTCCACCAAGAAGAGGTCCAATCCCAAATTGTTGTGCATTCTCTTTTTTATCATTTTCCCAAGGGTCTCTTCATAGTCCTCTTGGAATATTCCTCTTATTTTTCTTGACATTGTTTACATGATAAAATTAATTTAAGGTTCCAACTAATCCCACTTGGGTTCATGTTTCATCTTCCCTCTTAGATCATGGATATTTGGTGCCACACTTTAGTCCATTATATTATTACAATACAAAGTAAAGGAAAAAGGTACTAGGGGTGTCACAAACTCCGCCCTCTTAAAGGGAACAACATCCTTGGTGTTCTTATTAACATAACCAAAAAACAATTGACCTATATATATATATATATATATATATATATATATATAGATAGAGAGAGATAGAGAGAAGAGAGAGAGAGAGAGAGAGAGAGAGAGAGAGAGATAACTCTTACATCTCTTTATTCAGAAAACAAAAGAGGGGTATCGCACCCTTATTTTCTCAGCCATCTCCTAGGTGACTTCATCAAGTTCAAAGTGCTTCCATTGCACCTTGATGTGCTCTATTATTATATTCCTGAGAGTGATCTGCCTCCGAGTCAGGATACATAGTTGTTCTAATTGGAACTCTCTTTGTGGTTCGACATGTATCATAGACCAATCAATAACATGATTAGTATCATGAACATATTTCATAAGCAAGGAAACATGAAAAACATTATGAGCTTTCACAATGGGTGGCAAGGCCAATCTATAGGCCATTGGCCTCTCTCTTTCCAAAATCTGAAATGGTCCACTATATCCGAGTGTCAATTTGGCACATGTGCCCATTTTCAATGAGATTCTCTTTGGCTTAATACAAAGATAAACATGCTCTCCCACTTGAAACTCTTTGTGTAGTCTTTGCTAGTCTACATAAGATTTCTACCTATCCTCGGCATCCTTTAATTTTTTCTTGATCTTAATCATTTCTTGCTCCATTTGTTTTAGAAAATTTGTCCCAACAAGTACTTTATTCCCTAAATCATCCCAACTGATAGGGGTGTTTAATTTATTTCCATAAAGTGCCTCAAAATATCTCATTCCCAATGACTATTGATAGGCACTATTGTATGCAAATTCTACTAGTGGAAGGTAGCCTTCCCACTTTCTTGGTTGATGCAACACATACATCCTTAGCATGTCCTCTAATATTTTATTCAACCTTTTCTATTTGACCGTCATTTTGAGGATGGTAAGTGATGTTGAAGGCTAACTAAGTTCCAAACCCATTAAACAATGTATTCCAAAATTTTGAAGTGAACTTGGCATCTATGTCTGATATTATCTTTTTGGGAACTCCGTGCAACCTAATTGTCTCCTTTATGAATATTTGGGCTATATATATTTATTTATGGGCAGACTTGATAGCGTAAAGTGAGCCACCTTGCTCAACTTATCTACTACCACCATTATAGCATCATGATTTCTAGTTGTGTTGGGAAATATTGTAATAAAGTCCATCAATACAACCTCCCATTTCCATTCTAGAATTGAAATTGGTTGTAGCAGTCCAGTTGGGTGCCTACACTCTACCTTCACTTGTTGGAATTCCAAGAATTTGGCAAGGTACTTTGCAATATCCTTCTTCATTCCTAGCCAAAAGTATGTCCTCTTCCTGGTTTCCATCATCTTTGCATATCCAACGTGACCAGAGTAAGGTCTTTTATGGAATTCATCCATGATGAGTTTCTTTAATTCATTGACATTGGGCATGTAATTCCTATTCTTAAATCTTAATATCCCCTAATCATTGAGCTTATAGCTTCTACTCGACGATCCATCTGGTTGTTCCTGCTAACAAGTCTTCACAATTGATAATTCTCATCGTTCATCACCCCTTATTTAATTCTCTTTTTGAGGTCAAATGAGCAGGTGCTTATGGCTTCCAAGTGGACTTCTTGTGAACTTTTGTTGAGTGCATCTACCACTTTATTTTCTTTTCCTTTAATTTTCTTGATTTCAAAATTGAATTCATTGATCAAATCCAACAACCTAGCCTTTCTGGCATTAAGTTTGGGTTGGTCAAACAAATATTTTTGACCACCGTGATCGTTTAGCAACGTAAACCTTCTCCCCAATAGGTAATGTGTCCACATTTTTAGTGTGTGCACAATGGTTAATTACTCTAAATGGTGGGTGACACAGTTCCTTTCATTCTCATTCAGCTTCTTGGATTCATAGTAGATTGCATGCCCTTCTTGCATCATGATTCCATCAATTCCCTCCTTACAAGCATTAGTGGAAATGATAAAATCCTTTTGTGGGTCAACTATTCTTAAGATAGGTGCATGGGTGAGTAAATTCTTTAGTCGTTCAAACTAACTGCAAATCTAGATGCCCACTGAAATTTTATTCCTTTTCTCTACAATGCAGTGAGGGGATGCCCAATTTTTTAGAAGTTTTGAATGAATATTAGATAGTAACCAGCCAATCCCATAAATGATCTGAACTCTATCACATTTCTGGGTGTGGGTCAATCCACTATTGATTTGATCTTCTTTGGATCCACAACCACTCCCTCCTTTGAGATTACATGACCTAAGTAGTGAATTTGGGTTTGGAAAAACTTGCACTTGTTGAGCTGGCATATAATTTATGTTCTTTGAGAAATTGTAGCACATCCCTCAGGTGGTCCTCATGCTCCCTTTCATTCTTTGAATGCACTAGGATGTAATCCACAAATACTAGCACAAATTTATTCAGAAATGGCCTGAGCACGTTGTTCAGAAGGCACATAAAAGTTGTTGAAGCTTTTGTGAGTTTGAATGGAACTACTGTGAATTCATAGTGGCCATACCTCATTCTGAATGCGGTCTTATGAATGTCCTCATCCTTGATTCTAACCCGACGTGAACACGACCTTAAATTGATCTTAGAAAACAATGTTTACACTCTCAATTGATCAAACATATCATCGATCCTAGGTAGTGGGTACTTATTCTTTACAATGGCCTTATTTAATTTCCTATATTCGATACACAGACATATTGTTCCATCTTTTTTATTAACAAATAGTGTAGGGGATCCTCATCGAAATACACTAGGATGAATATACCATTTTTCTATTAATTATTTCGACTGTAATTTTAGTTCAACGAGCTCAAGCATACTCATGCGATATGGGGATTTCACTGCTAGTGTTGTTCCCAGGATCAATTTGATTGTGAATTCAATGTCTTGGTTGGGCAGAAGTACTGGAAATTCCTCTAGAAATACACAATTATATTGAATTATATTTAGATAATTTGCAAAGGGGTCTGCGATGGTTCCTTTTTCCTCTATGATTTTAATGGTGTAAAGGGCACAACCCTTCCTGCTACAGCGCTTCACCTACACTGCAGAGATCGTTCTAAATGTTACTGTAATTTTCGTACCTTGCATCATAATTAGCTCACCCTCATTACTTAGGCATTCCAACACCTTGTCATAACAATCCACCTTCGTCATGTGGGCTTCCAACCAATCCATACCTATGAGGACATTATATGGTCCAAAGACAGAAAATTTATTTTAATTTTTGTAGTGATGCTCCCGAGTTGTATACAGTAGGATTCAACCATCTCTATTATTTTTCTCTTTGTTCTAATGGCCAGTTGAAAAAGCCATGATTCCTCATGTATTTTCTTTGGTAACTTACATTTTTCCACAATATTAGGATTGATGTAACTAGTATTGGATTCTGGGTCAATTAAAACTAAGGCTGGAGAGTTTTTTTCTCATACCTTCCACTTGAATAATCATTGCTTTCTAGTTTTATTGTCTATTATCTAATGTTGTGTATATTTTGGGGATGTTCTAGGCCACATCATTCATGGTCGATGCCTCATGTATACTGTGAAGCTTTGCACCAAACTTCTGTAACTTGGGAAATTTCATTTTATATGGTTTTCTCCATACTCCCAACCCTAATACCCTCCTTTCATTTTTTCATTCCCTAATTTTTAGGGCTCATTTTTACTGATAGTGAAGTTTTGTTGATTCTCACTCTTGGTGAAGTTATTAAACTTTTCACACTTTCTTCCTTTTCCTTTATTCCTCCAGTCATCTCGGACTTCAGTCTTATGCTTATATTGTTCATAATAATGCTTAGTCTTCCGGATGACCTCCTCCATAGTCTTAGGATCATCGAATTTTATTATGTCCTAGTATGTGTGTGGTAATATGCTAACATATATATGGATGTTAGTCTTCTCATCCTTGATGTAAATTACATACCTTAGTAGCTCCAAGAACTTGATGGTATATTCTTCAGGTGTCATCTGACCCAATTTGTGCTCATAAAACTCCTTGATTTTGTTGTCATAATATTTCTCAGATATGCACTTTTCTTGAAATTAATTTTCAAAATTCCTCTAGGTCATCTCTTTATCTCTCATTCCTTTGATGTTCTTGATATCCTCCCACCATATATTAGCTTTTCCCTTCAAGCTAAAAATATCTACCTTGGCCTTCATGTTCTTGGTATAGTCATGTAGCTTGAAGTACTTCTTTATTCCCAAAATCCAAGCCTCTACATCCTCTACTTTCTCTACCTCTCCATCAAAGGTTGGGGGATTTTATTTCTTGAATTCATCTTGCATGGGAGTCTTTCTACTCTTCCTTTGATGGTGATATGGTAGCTTCACTCTTCGATGATTGGCTAGGACTACTTAATTTTGTTTCTTGGGAGGTATGTAGTTATGCTCCTTATTCTACATGTCTTCTCCTCTTTCTTGATCAATTTCCTTCTATGTTCTAATATTACCTTTATGTTTTTAGGTTTTTTATGGGTTATCCTTAAGCTTTTTATTGTCTTGATGACTAGCACCAACTTCCTGCAATCTTTATATCTGTAATTCAGATAAGCTTTGCAATAGTATGCCATTTACTTCTACTTGATCTCTAACAATATTTTCATTATCTTTCTTGCAGCTTATTATTTTAGCTCTTAAACTTCTAAGAGTGTCTATTAGTTCAGGATTGTCCTCTTTCATTTACGCAATTGATTCTTCTTTTGTTCCCTATTGGGTTCTATTCATACCATGTTGGCCAGGTCTGTTTCTCATCCTTTCCTCTTTCCTTATGGTACCTAGATACCTGTCAATATGCATTTACATAAATACCAATGTTAGCCATCAATAAGAAACATGCACTTTACACATATTACTTCTTCACCTTGTTCTACATTAATCTTTACCCATCACATATCAATAAGCATGTAACCATGTTCAGCCAGTAAGCCTATAATCCATGCACTACAACATTTTGTAGTCATCATAAAGAAAACTTAACATATCAGGCATATTATGGATATCAATCAATCATATAGTATATGCATGTGATCATATCCATGCTCTGGGTTTGAACTTGTTCTTTGATACCACTTTGTAACATACCCCCTCCCAAATCCTACCAAATCACAGGTTAAGAGGGAGGTGGTTATTATCCTGACCTAAGACCCAAGGTGTTATTATGGAAATGGGATCTAAAAAATTCAATATTTTCAACTCACTTAGAGTCGTGTTTTAACATCATCATTTTGTTCATCTCGTTAAGCCAATTCTGGTGATATAAAATTTTACCTCAATCCAACCTTCAAAGCAACAGACGTGATCATTACAATTTTGGCAAATTATAGAATGCCACATCAAAGTCTTAGCCACTTGGCTATACCCACCTGGATAATCTCCCAACTCCACTTGGAAATTAATGATTGATTGTCAACCCATTCATGGGTTTTGGTTCCATGACCTTGTGTTATACTTTGAGGAAGTGCCTACTTCAGTCATCTAGGGAATAACCTCTCGTACGCCCCACTTCATTCATCTAGGGATAACCTCTAGCACACCTCACTTCAGTCATTCGGGGAATAACATTTTGTACAACCCGCTTCATTGATTTGAGGAGTAACCTCTAGTACACCATGATTCATTCATCTGCGGAATAACCTTCGGTGAACCCATTTTAGTCATTTGGGGAATAACCTCTACCACACCCTGCTTTAGTCATCCAAGTAATAACCTTTGGTGTGCCCCACTTTATTCATCTTAGCAATAACCTCCAGTACGCCCCGCTTCATTCATCCAGGGAATAACCTTCGGTGCACCCGCTTTGTTCATCTAGGGAATAACCTCTGACATACTCCACTTCAGTCATCTGGGGAATAACCTCTGGCTTTCCCCGCTTCATTCATTTGGGAACAATACCTCTAATTTATAGCATCTGGGAATAGTATTGGGAAAAGCATATGTGAAAAGCATCTGAGAAAAACATCTAGGGAAAACATCTAGGATAATTCTTATGGTCATACGAGCCAGTGATTTGGCCTTGAAGCCAGGCCTTACTCGACCTAATAAATCACGTTGTAACCATGTATAAGGTAATAAGGATAAGGAAAGGAGACAAAGCTTCTGCTTGGTTTGCCTTATATACCATTTGCAATTGATTGCAACAATGGCTTTACCACGGTGGTTCTATAAGGGTTTGGACCTGCGACAGAGTATGAGTCTTGTCCTTGGGTCCAATGAAGCATGCACGACACTGTCCCTCCTGAGCTTTTGCAAGTATATCATCTTAGGTTCCTTGATGGATGAAATACAAGACACGACACAGGGAGTTGTCAATACAGACTAGGGATTTGTCCATTCAAACTCTTAGAGTTATACAGGTTCCCTTTGGAAAATAATTAAGTGTAGAAATCTTGTAACAACATGTGGAAGGCATGTAGTGCCAAGAAGACCACCAAAACATCAACATTCCATGAAATAACAAGGAATCCCTCTTTATAGTCCTACTACATATATAAATCATATATATAGGCACATAAATCAAAATTTTCACAAGCCTACAAGCATTTCCTTTCTACGGGCAGAAATTCTAGACATAAATCCACACAAATCCATGGAAAAGGCTCATAAAAAAATCATGAAAACATTGAAGAAATTCAGTCATCAAGACTCATGCAAAAATATTATGCAAGAAATTACAAAGAATTTTCTTTAAATTCACATCTTTCAACTCTTAACTTTTTCATTTACAATTCAGGAAAACAAATTGAACTGTAAATGGAACTTTCATTTTCAACCCAACCATAGACCTATTATAGCCAATATTACTTACAACAGACACCCTCAAGCCAAATCTATGATCTACGAGGAATTTATTTCTCAACGGCCTTGTGCAGAAAGCCTTCCTTAGGACATAGAGGAGGGGAAATTATGACATTGGGTGGTTTATTAGCTAGTTAAGCACAGCGGGGTCCATGGTAAGGGTGGTCTATAAGTTGTCCCAAGCACTCTAAGAATGGTTTATCAGCCCATAGTAAGCACCCATTTTGCATGTGGTTTAGTGGCTCTAGCTAGCACTCTGAGTGGTTTATCAGCTATGTCAAGCACTCCATAAGTGGTTTGTTAGCCCACAACAAGCACTCGATCCCATTTCCTCTTGCTCTTCTAGTCACGGTTCTTTCTCTAAGGGAAATCCCATTCCTACAGCTCATATTTTATTATAACTTTTCTCATGAGCTCCACCAAGAAGAGGTCCAATCTCAAATTGTTGTGAGTTCTCCTTTTATCATTTTCCTAGGGGTATCTTCATATTCATCTTGGACTCTTCCTCTTATTTTATCATTATTTACACCATAAAACTAATTTATGGTGCCAATTAATCCCACTTGGGTTCATGTTTCCTCTTCCCTCTTAAATCATGGATTTGTGGTCCCATACTTCAGGGAACTACATTATTACATTACAAAAATCAAGGTAACAAGTACGAGGGATGTCACATATTATTTCTTTCCTAGCTATTGGTGATCTAGGAGGATCTCTAAAACCAGGAAAAATTCATGTTCTTGAATTTTGATGAAAATGTACTAATGTTGAAGAGCTCGTTGAGAACTTTCCAATGGCTCTTGAACAAATTCAAATTGATGTCGTATGAATAAGTTATTGTGTTCTAACTTTTTCAGGAAACATATAAAAATTTGGAAAGGTGTTCCACGTGGCAGCAATGCAAGGTGACACGTGGTTGTATGAACACTGGCGTGGTAGTACAATAGATGATGTGGAAATACATACATTATGGATGCTCATGGAATTATAGTTGTTGATAAGTGGTGCGACAAGAGAGTGACACATGGCAAAGTTTGCTAACATGGTCGATAGGTGGCAGCACCACAAGTGGACACGTTGTAGTACAACATATGACATTGTAGTGACACAAGATTGGCATGATAGGTTGAATCAATAGGGTGATGTGGCTACAACATTGGTAGGTGATTGGAAAAATATGTGGTCCAATCATTAGCGGACACATGGCCAAATCACTGACTACCATTGGCAGCCCAAGTTGGGCCAAAATGGTCATTTCCTCCACGAAATGGCTAGATGGGGGATCTAACCCTCAACCTCACCAACGCAAATCATAGGACATATTGCTACACCATTGATAGTTGTTATATGGATAAAACAAATTATTTATTTAAGGTGTGTTATTATGCGAATGTCGAAAATGAAGATCTGTGAGATTGAACCAACGACCTCCAAGATACAACACCAACAGTGTAACCATTGTGCCAACAATAAGTCTCATGTTGTAATATTGCATTCACATATTTAAAGTTTGTTATAAGAGGGAATCCACATGGGGAAGTTCATGGGCCTCCTAGCAACTAAATTAGTGCTCTAACCACTACGTCACTGCTATGTTATGCGCTTGGAAAGTGTTGTGGCCACAACCTCCCCATAATTTTTGTACAAAAGATATGGGAACCCTCTATGTAAATTGTGGTCATGTCGCTCCTTTCATGCTTTGATTTTGTTAATTTTGCGAGAATTTCACTTTTGTCAGTTTTCCACTTTGATCACTTCATTATGTGCAATTCCCCAACAGCTTCCCAATGACTCAAATTTGTTGAATTTCAGTTTACGGTTTGTAAATGGTACTTGTTCAAAATTTGATTGATTTTCACCGTTTAAACTTAAGTATGTAAAAATTGTATTTTTACTTTTATTTTATAATTTAAACTAAAATTGTAAATATATTAAATATATAAAGCTTAAAAAATAAAAAATAAAAAATAAAATTATGACCTGACCCCCGAAGGTCTCATATGATGCTCTTCAATTTCTCGTGTGATGGGATCACTAGGATGACATCACCGTGGGAGGAGTCGAGAGGTCTTTGCAATATTACGAAATAGGTGAAATGGAAAGAATGGATGTGAGGGAGGTCCCACTCCCACGTGGGCCTCCTCCCACATCCTCATCTTTATATAATTTCCATGAGTCTAATAAACCCCACGGTTAATTTTCGAAGAGCCATGTATGTTAATTGTTATATTTTTTATTATTTTATAAATTTTGGTTTTTTTTTATGCTATTTAACTTTAATGTATTTTAATATCTTTAAAATTTATGATTTTATTAAATATTATTTTAATTTTTAGATTGATGATATTTTTAAAATTAATTTAAATTAATAAAATTACAATTTCATAATAAATTGCCTAAATTTTTCGATATTATTCTGTATTTTTCAGCAAACTAGAAATTTTGGAACTCAATTTTTGGAAGAATTTATTTTGAGTTTTTTTAGCCAAATAAGGCATATGATGGCTCGTTGTAAAGTTGAAATCATAGAGAACAATATAGGAATATTAACTCAACCAAATCTAGAGATTTAATATGCCAAAAAATTAGCATAAGTTGTAGCTACAAATTTGCAACTAAAAAATGAATTTGGTAATTTGTTTTGGGAGAATTTGGTTCGCTGACACTTTTGGTTGTTGCAAATTATTCGAGTTTTTCCTCTTGAGCTAAATAAATCATTACAAAGATCAACGAGAAACACAAAGTTTTTATATTTTACTAGATTTTATTTGGAAATTTTGTTTTCCTAAATTTGGTATTTTGTATTCACAAGTACATTTTTAATTGGTTTTAATTTTAATTTTGATAGGTTTTTTGCAGAAGATTTATTGAGGAGGATAAGGCAAAGAGATTTGAAAGCAATGAGATTGCACCAACAATGGAGAAAAAGAAGGTTTGCATCTCCAAAATTGATGGATCAAAATTGTTTTCAAGAGCTCTCCATTTTTGGATTTATTTTTGTAAATTATAAATATTGGTTTGGAGAATGAGGAAAGGGTTCCTCTTTTTTGCAATTTTAATACTTTGAGCACTCTTTTGAAGAGGATTTTTGCTATAGGTTAAGGGGATTCACTTTTCAAGATCTAGTCTTTTTTTTTTAGGCAAAGCTTGCGCTATTGCAGCTCTTGTATCTATTGGCAGAGCTCATGATTTTGAAATGAATGTTGGAGATCTGAAGAGAAATATAGAAAAGGAGACCAGGTTTATTAATTTGTATGCAAATATTTTTTTTGGTAAATGCAAATTTCATTCATTTAATGACATATGTGTACCAATTGTTTGATATTATTACACTTATGTTGGATATGGGAATGATTGTTCATTAATTGAGTTATCTAACCTAATGGAATTATGTTATTATTTCCAATTTTCTCTTTTGCTTAATACAATTTATGAGTAACTATTTATTCAAAAAATTTCCATATTAAATCGATTTAACTATCATTAGATTGTATGAACTATTTTTGCATTTTGATGGATTATATTTCATGGTTTTAAATCTCTTAACAGAGCATGTTTTGTAAGAATAATATCAGTTGTTTGAACTATTTCAATGGCCCAATATCCATCATAAAAGAGGCATGTTAAATCCCCATTCTTTTAAGTACTTTTCTCTTAGTTTGGGTAATATCTATATCTTGTCCCAATCAAGATAGAATTAAATTGGATTTTCTTTTGCTTTTTGCATCATAGAATAGAATTGCATTTAGAATTAATCCATTGCATTTTAGAAGTCTCCTTACATAGGAGAAACCTTAGGTATTGTTTGGTTGAGCCCTCAATTCAGCTTAAGAATTTCTCTTTTGCAAGCATGCAACACAAGGGTAAGCTTGATTTCTTTTTCTTGTTGATAGTTAATTAGAAACATCACAAGCTAGCCAAGAGAGTGAGGGGGTAATTAGGCCCAATAGAACCAGTCAGAACTTCCAAATCAAATGGATAAGAGCTTAGTTTGGGGCTCTGATTGAGTGGATAGTAAAGCTTTTGTCTAAGACAAAGTTTAATGGTAAGAAGAATGTCTTTGATTTTGATCATATTCTTCAATTTATTTTAAATTGTAACACTTATGATATTGATGAAGGTGTTATGTGCGAGATGTTTACTCTTAATTTGACAGGTTTGGCCAAAGACTGATGTAGATCATTGCCATTTTCCTCTATACATAGTTAGGATGAATTGACAAAAAAATTGCTTCATGATTTTCAGGACTACGATTATGAAAAGGTATGTGATCAACTAGAAGCACTTTTTAGATTTCAAGGTGAGTCTTTGGACGATTTTCTTATTAGGTTTAAATTATTTTGCTTACAATTTCAATCTAAAGATTTACCTCCTGGATTTCAATTAATATGATGGTTTAGAAATTTAGTTTCTCTTCCTTATATTTCTACCTTTTTCCAGAAACCAAAAGATGTAACATTTTCAAGCGAATTCATTACTGTTGAAGGACCAATTGCTCAAAATAGCAATGTTGATCATCTTCAAACAAATGAAAACATTGCCAATGATCAAATTTAGGAGGAAATAAATGTTGCTCAAATAAATAGCCTTCATTTTAGAACTACTATAAATCATAATAATTATGTTGCTCCAAATTTTGATAATTTTGCAAAAGAAGAATATCAACAAGCAACTAGCAGCAATCAGCAAAGAACAATGCAAATTGATGTAGATACTTTTGAATTTTCTCATGCTCAAATTAATGATCAGCCACATATATTGGGGCATCCAAGCATTAATATTCAATAAAGTGTATTCTGCCCAATAAATGATTAGCAATCTAAATTTTGCATTATGAAAAAATGAGCAAACTTCTCCAAGCAGAGAAATTTTCAAGTAGATATCTGCAATTAGTGATTTCTCCCTCTATCATGATGTTTTTAATAATATTAATTCATTTTCTTATCATTTAGAAATGCTTATTTGCAACAATTTCATTTTAGGAAAGAGAGGAGTTGCAATTTCTCCAACAAATAATGAATTACCAATTATATATCAGGAAGAAGAATTTTTAGATGACGATATTTTCAATCAACTTGAAAATAACCATGCTTTTGAGTTCAATCATTCTTCTTGTTCTAATGTATCTTATGAGAATAAAGAGAATGCTAACGAATATTGTAAAGTCATTTATGATGATTACTTAGACATAGAGGATATTGATTTATCTTACACTTCATTAAATCCTCATGTTCAAATTCAATCCATTTTTTAAAATGAAGAAAACCTTATTGAGAAATTGTTCCAATAAATTATCATTTCAAATATTTAATCATCTTAATGATTTTAGTGTTCAAGAATCCATCCCAAATTATGATTCTTATGATGATCAAATTTCCATTCTCATTCATGATATTGAGCCTCTTTTATTTCCACAAGTAGATAGCAGAAATAATTTCAATTGCATTATCTTGGCTAACTCTTGTGGGAAGGAAATTATTTTAAGAAAATCCCCAGTTTCATGTAACATTATTTGTAATATTAGTGTAAATAAACATGTAATTGTACTTTCTTCTTGGTTCATTTCTAGTTTTTATCCAACACTTAGATTTCTTCCTTTTGATAATTCATGTTGCCATTATGAGTATTCGGGCATTGGACACTCAGTAAGTGCATTAGTGGGCCAACATGCAAATCAATTTCAAGGCCTTAACCATGAGCATCAGAAACTTCTAATTTTTTTAATTTTAGTTGATGTTCATGTCATAACAATTCATTCATTATTTTCAAATTTAATTTTCACAAGTTCCAGCACTTGAGAGTGCATCATTATAATCTGGCCAACAATCTAATTTATTCGAAAATCTTCAGAGTTATTCAGTACATTTATATTTAAACTTAATTTATCCATTTCAAAGTTATTTCCAAAGGTCACATACACAGAAGATTGTTAATTTTCTATCACATGTACATAAAACTAACATTGTTCCACAGGCTCCAATATTTAAAGAAACATCATTAAAGTTTGCTTTATTATCCTCTCTTATTTCTAATTCACTTCAATCATTAATAGTGATTCATCCAAATTCTTACGATCTGATTGAAACATGGTTGGAGCATTCATTTCAAGAGAGGTTTCATGTACATAAATATGTTTTTCTTAACTTATTAAAAGTTAATGTACATATTAGGCTAAATTTTTGTTTTAATAATTTAGCTATCATTTTATTTCTATTACTAATGTATGACGTACATTTTATTTCAAGGCTTAATGTTATGAAACCAACTCAAGAAAAGATAGAAAAGATAGAACAACGCCTTAGAATTCAGCCTCTTCGAGGGGGAAACCTCCTTTATATTACATAAATGAACAATTCTTGGATGATACAAATGACAAAACCTCCTTTC